>AWOL01S0005361.1:32375-125554 GCA_000715115.1 Nicotiana otophora | reverse complement strand
TATATATATATATATATATATTCCCTACCCCACACTTTAAATCGTGTCATGTCCCAATGACACACAATTAAAAAGCATAAGGTAACAAAAACTTCCCTAAACATCGAGTCGGGGTTTGAGTCGAAGTTCGGCTCTATCCCTCGTGCCCAAACTAATGCACACATCCATGCAGACAACTTCTTCTCGGCCTTCTTTGGGTACACCCTACACTTATCTTTCTCTCTCACCGCAGCCTTCTCTTTCGCACCCTTCACTTTTCATTCAACACTCGTAGCTGGTTTGTCCTTTTGTTCCCCCTTTGCTACATCCATCTTGAAAGTCAAAGTTTCCTCACCTACTCTAAGCATGAGTTTTTTTTATTGTATATCTAATATAGCTCTACCCGTCACTAAGAATGGTATTTCTAGGATGAGGAGAACCTCCTTGTTCTCTTCCATATTAACCACTATGAAATTCACAGGAAATACAAACATATCCACCCGAACTAACACATCTTTCATTATTGATGTTTGATTAAAAATCCATGTTTTTGCATCTAATTTTCCTTGCATTATATCCCGATCTTGTTAATTCTTGTGTGAATATTTGTGACTCGAGATTAATAATATTGTTTATATGTATAGGAGTCAATTGGAAGTGATTTGGAAAGTTTGCATGCAAATTGACGTCAAAATAGAAGAATTTGGAGGAAGTATAAGTTTGGTGCCCAGGTTGGTGCCAAGCACAAACCAAAATGCCATTGACAGAAGTGGAAAAAGTTTGATGTCTAGGCTGGCGCCAGGCGCCGAGCAAGACGCCAAAGGGCCGATTTTGTCCTAATTCGGCGGGGACTTGGGATTTCAACCCTACATATCCCCAACATGTATAAAAGGGGTTCTAAACCTATTTTTGAGTGGGGCTAACATAGTTTGGACCAAGGGAGATCACGGAGACTCCGTGGAGGCCGGAATTCATCAGATTCCATCTTTCTTCTATCAAACTTAGTATTCTTTATATTTTTTGGATGATTTGTTTTTTTGCTACCATGTCTATGTAGATCTAAACTTCACATTTTAGGGTTGTGGTTGTCATGAATATTGAAGTTTATTAATTACATCACCGTTAATTCGAGTTATCGTTGTTGGTTGTTTCTCTAATTCTGTACATAATTGCTTAATTATTTGGCCAGCAGTCGAGTTCTATTTACTATCTATACTATGCTTGGGAAAGACGTATTTAGATTAGAGTAGAATTTGAGAGAGCTTGTTTCTGAACCCGTGGCTCAGGAAAAGATTTTACGGTTAGGATAGGAATATACCTAACAGTCTTGCTTAGTTGAATACTATTATATTCGTTCATGATAGACTCAATACCATAGGAATATAGGATTGATATACTGTGGATAGGCGAATAGTATTGCGGGAACATGCTATTCATATAAACGATACGGTCAACTAGCAATCAAAGATAATTCAGATTAACATGTGTAATTACGAAATCAATAGGATTGACAAACCGACCACAACCCTAGAATCTTCATCTCCTCTGATTAAAAATCTCATCATACACATTTGCATTCTTGATAAATTAGTCGTTACTTGTTTAATTTTAGCAATATTAGATTAGTATAAAAACAACACTCTTGATTATCTTGGACAATAAATTAATTTTAGTTTACTAAGTTAACAATTACTCTAAGTCTATGTGGGTTCGACTACCGACTTTCGAGTCACTTTATTACTTGACGGCCACGTATACTTGCGTGTACTTGGGGAACCAATAAATTTTTGGCGCCATTGTCGGGGACTTAGTTATTGATTATTTATTTAAGTTAAGCTTTTATTCGATATTTGTTCATGTTTTAATTTTTAGTTTTCTTTATTTATGATAACGTAGGCTCTTCTCTTGAATGTAGATGAGTATAAGTGCAAACGACCTCCTTCTTCTTGATCCTGAAATAGAACGAACACTTCTCAGGGTAAGGAGGGAAGTCGAAGCTAGAACTAGAATAGAAGGAGAGTTGGTTATCGTAGTTCAACCTCAACCACTTGAGATGGCATGTAACGAAGAGCGACCAGTGATCGAGGCCGCAAGGCCTAATCTTGCTAATATGACTCAGGCTATAGTGAAGCCTGATAACACGGGTCACTTTGAGCTCAACCAGTACATGGTACAGCTGATTCAGTCCACAGGGCAGTATGTGGGTCTATCTCATGAAGATCCGCAATGGCACATTCAGAATTTTTTGAAAATTACGGATACTTATAATTACTCGAATCTTTCCAAAGACTACGTCAGACTGACGCTGTTTCCCTTTTCACTACTAGGGGAAGCCAAAGAATAGTTGCATAAGGAGCCCGCAAACTTGATCCACAATTGGGATGATCTAGCACAAAAATTCTTAATCAAGTTTTTTCCCACTAAGAATACAAAGTCGCTGAGGATCCAGATTCTTGGGTTTCAACAACGAGATGGCAATACTTTTCGTCAAGCTTAGGAATGATACAAGAAGCTACTCAGAGACTGCCTACATCATTGTCAGACTGATGAGGTGTTGGGTCATACTTTCCTTGATGGGTTGGATGAGACATCAAAGATGAATCTTGACTCAGTATATAGGGGTAGTTGCATGGCAAGACCATATAGTGAAATCCAGATCCTGCTAAACAATTTCACTGCTAATGATAATAATTGGCAAGTAGATGGGGAACCACGAAGAGCACTTAAACAAAAGGCAGCATGTGTAATTGAGCTTGATGATTTCTCAGCCATGAGGGCAAATATAGCGAGATTAGAAAATCAGATGAATAAAATGACAATGCACCATGCACAACAGATGCAACATATGTCTACTTGCTGTGAGTTATGTGGTGAAGGTCACACAAGTGACATATGCCCCATAAATCCTGAATCCATCTATTATGTGGGGCAACAAGCTAGAGGGCTGATGAATCAAAATTCTCAATATGGTAACACATACAATCCGAACTGGAAGAATCATCTTAACTTCTCTTGGGGTGGAAATCAGAGTAACAGGCCTCAAGATAATTACAATCAGCCACCTAAACCCCCACAACAAGCAGAGGAGAGTTTGACTGATATGATGAAAAAGCTCTTGATAGACAATCAGAAAGTTTTGGCTGAGAATCAACAAGTTAGGGCTGAGAATCAACAATTGCGCACAGAGTTCAGAAATCTAGAGAGGCAGTTTGGGAAAATGGCTAACAATCGGAATACTAGACCTGCTGGAGCTCTCCCAAGTGATACAGAGAAAAATCTTCAATTCAATGCAGTGACGTTGAGAAATGGGAGAGAGTTGGTAGAAGTGCCTAAGAAGAAAAAGTAGTCGTCTGGGCTCAAAGAAGAAAGAATGCCAAAACCTGTAGAGGTAGATGAGAGAAACAAGACAGGCTCTGAGCATATATCAGAGAGGGTGCTACCCCCTTTTCCTTAAAGATTGAAAAAGAAGAATGATGACCACATATTTCACAAATTTCTAGATATGCTGAAGCAGATACACTTGAACACCCCTTTAGTGGATATGCTCTGTGATGTCACAAAATATGCAAAATATATTAAGGATATAGTGGAAAATAAAAGGAGGTTAACTGAGTTTGAGACCATCGCACTTACTGAGGAGTGCACTTCCAGAATTCAACATAAACTTCCACAAAAGCTTAAGGATCCGGGTAGTTTTACCATCCCCGTGAGGATTGGTGAAATTGATGTGGGTAGATCCTTGTGTGATTTGGGTTCAAGTATCAATTTGATACCTTTGTCAGTATTCAAACAATTTGGCTTAGGAGCTCCGAGACCCACCACGGTGATGCTACAGTTAGTTGATAGATCTTATGTTTATCTTGAGGGGGTAATTGAGGACGTTTTGCTGCAGATTGGGAAGTTTATTTTCCCTGTAGATTTTATCATCCTGGACTACGAGGCTGATGAGTTAGTTCCTATCATCTTGGGACGACCTCTCTTGGCCATTGGAGATGCAATTATCAAAGTCCGAGAAGGTAATATGATCATGAGAGTGGATAATGAAGAAGCAATATTCAATATATATCGAGCCATTCAGTTACCTCATCATTACGAGGATCCGACCATGATTTTTGTGGTGGAGATAAATGAACCAGCCGTAGATCCAAGTGTGTTTAAAGAAGATGCACTAGAAAAAGCATTGATATTGTTCAATTTCTTGGAACTTGAAGAAAAGGTTGAGGAGATGTTGCAAATTCTGGATGCTTCTTGCGAATACATAAGAGAAAGATCCCAATTTGAGCCTCTGGATAGGCCAATCGGTCCGCCCCCTAAACCCTCAGTTGAGGAGGCCCCAAAACTGGAACTTAAACCCTTACCATATCATATTCATTATGCATATTTGGGAAGTTTTAACACTTTATCTATGATTGTTTCTTCTCATTTGTCTAACTTGCAGGAAGAAAAGCTATTAAGGGTGCTGAGGGAGCACAAACATGCCATTGGTTGGACAATGTCTGACATAAAGGGTATTAGCCCTGCATTCTGCATGCACAAAATACTCATGGAGGAGGGACACAAGCCTAGCGTGGAAAATCAACGCCGCCTAAATCCAATCATGAAAGAGGTAGTAAGAAAAAAAGTGATTAAGTGGCTCGACGCATGTATAATATTTCCTATCTCCGATAGTAAATGGTAAGCCATGTCCAATGTGTACCTAAAAAAGGGGGTATGACTGTTGTAGTGAATGAATAAAATGAATTAATTCCAACTAGGACTATGACTCATTGGCGAATATACATAGATTATAGAAAGTTGAATAATGCTACACGAAAAGATCACTTCCATCTCCCCTTCATTGATCAAATGCTTGACAGGTTAGCCGGACAGGAATACTATTGTTTCCTTGATGGCTATTCGGGGTATAACCAGATTGCTATTGCCCCGGAAGATCAAGAAAAGACCACTTTTACATGCCTTTATGGAACTTATGCATTTAAGAGAATGTCATTCGGGTTATGTAATGCACCAACGACCTTTCAAAGGTGTATGATGGCTATTTTCACCGATATGGTGGAACGGTTTGTGAAGGTCTTTATGGATGATTTTTCTGTGTTTGGTCCTTCTTTTGATGAATGCTTTACCAATCTTGCTAAAGTGCTTGCTAGGTGCGAGGAGACTAATCTGGTACTGAATTGGGAAAAGTGCCATTTTATGGTACGTGAAGGTATAGTGCTAGGGCACAAGGTGTCCAAAGATGGACTGAAAGTTAACAAGGCTAAGGTGGAAGCAATTGAAAAGTTTCCACCACCAATTTTAGTGAAAGGAGTTAGGAGTTTTCTGGGACATGTAGGTTTTTATCGCCGATTTATAAAGGATTTCTCAAAACTTTCCTCTACTTTGTGCAGGTTGTTAGAGAAGGATGTGCCATTCAAGTTTGACGATGCTTGTATGAAAGCATTCGAGGAGCTGAAAAAGAAGTTAGTGAGTACACCAATCATGGTGGCTCCTGACTGGAATGAGCCATTCGAGCTGATGTGCGATGCTAGTGATGGAGCAATTGGGGCCGTATTAGACCACAGGAGGAGCAAATATTTCACTTTATTTACTACGCAAGCAAGACTCTCACTCCTACTAAAACAAATTATACTGTGATAGAAAAGGAGTTGCTAGTGTGGGTGTTCGGTAAATTTCGAGCCTATTTGATTGGCACCAAAGTCATCATCTACACAGACCATGCAGCCATCAGGTATTTGTTCGAAAAGAAAGATGCTAAACCAAGGCTAATCCGTTGGGTTTTACTATTGCAGAAATTTGACTTGGAGATCTGAGACCGTAAAGGAACATATAATCAAGTGGACGATTATGTGTCCAGGTTAGAAACTCTGAATCATGTAGCTGAGGGAGATGTCATCCAGGAAACCTTCCCAGATGAGCAATTGTTGGTCCTTACTGCCGGGGAGGTGCCATGGTATGCAGATTTTGTAAACTATCTGGCAAGTGGAGAAATGTTGCCTGACCTTGAACCTCATGCTAAAAAGTTCTTGCGAGATATGAGATCATATGTGTGGGATGAGTTCTCTTCAAATCTTGTACCGATCAGTTAATGAGAAGATGTGTGCTCGAATCTGAAATAAATGTTATCTTACATGACTGACATGCGTCGCCTTATGGTGATCATCATGCGGGTGACAAAATGGCAGCCAAGGTGTTGCAATCGGGTTTCTATTGGCCTAGGTTGTTTAAAGATGCCCATCAGTTCGTGAGGAGGTGTGATAGGTTCCAGAGAACAGGAATAATTACAAAAAGACATGAGATGCCATTGCATGGTATTATGGAGGTTAAAATTTTTGATGTGAGGGGAATTGATTTTATGGGTCCGTTTCCCTCGTCTAATGGGTGTAAGTACATTTTGGTAGCCGTTGACTATGTGTCGAAGTAGATGGAGGCCATTTCTCTTCCTACCAATTATGCCAAGATTGTGGTTAACTTTGTGAAAAAATATATCTTTACAAGGTTCGGCACCCCGAGAGTCATGATAAGTGATGGGGGCACCCATTTCTGTAACAAGCTATTGGATAATGTCTTAGCGAAATACGGGGTCAAACATAAGGTTCAACCGCCTACCATCCTCATACTAGTGGACAAGTTGAAGTGTCAAATAGAGAGATAAAACAGATTCTGGAGAAGACGGTTAGTGCAAGTAGGAAAGATTGGGCTGCAAAGCTTGATGATGCTTTATGGGCATACAAGACCGCATACAGAACTCCAATAGGAGCCTCCCCTTACAAGTTGGTTTATGGGAAGGCATGCCATTTACTGGTGGAACTTGAGCACAAGGCCTATTGGGCGATACAGAAGATGAACTTTGATGCAAAATTAGCGGGTGAAAAACGGTTGATGCAATTGAACGAGCTTGATGAGTTTCGCTTGCACACGTATGAGAATGACAAGTTATATAAAGAAAAGATCAAGCGCTGGCATGATAAGAATATCCACAATCGCGAGTTTGAACCGGGCCATTTGGTTCTCTTGTTCAATTTGAGGTTGAGACTCTTTCCGGGGAAGCTCAAATCGAGATGGTCGGGGCCGTTTGAGATAGTGAGAGTCACTCCACATGGTGCAATTGAGCTGCATGTCATAGGTGGCGAGAGAACGTTCTTAGTGAACGGACAAAGTGTAAAGCACTATTATGGAGGTGACTTTGATCGTCAGAAGTCGAAGGTGTTACTTGCCAATGATTAGAGGAGATTCTGCGTCGTGCAACGACGTTAAATCAGGCGCTTGTTGGGAGGCAACCCAACTTTACTGCTTTCTTTTATTTTTGTTGTTATTGTATTATTTTTGTGGTGTTTTCTTTTTACTTTGTAGGATTATAAGCATAGGAAGGAAAGCCATTGGAAGAGTGCAAAAGCGAGTTAGATGGTGAGAACTAAGTGTGGGGTGCCCACACAAAGGACCATGCCTGGGGAAAGTCTGAGTACCTCGTGAACCGTGATTGCTTCGGCCTTTAGCCTTTCAGGAAGTTTCTTGTCCACCCTCGTTATTGTTTTGCTTTATTTGTGCATTGGGGTCATTGCACTCTTTTAAGTGTGTGGTGGGAGAATTACTCTAGATAATTAATAGTAGTATGTTAGTAAAAATATTAACTTCTTATTTTGATTTTAGCTTCTTATTTTTGTTTTCCTAGTTATGTAGTATTTAGTAGCTTAATTATTTTTTTAAATGTGGAAAATAAGAAAAATCGAAAAAAAGTAAAAAAAAAATTGGACTTTTCCCGACGATGGATCTTCTTGACTGTTTTCTTGAGGGATTAAAGTCAAAAATCCAAAAATAAGTCTTTTAGTTTCCTTTAGGTAGTGATAATCCCCCGTGATTTTTCTTTGTACCTCGGTTCTTTTCCATGGGATGTAGTTTGAACCGGGTAGTAGGTTTTTCTTTTATTTTGTTTTTTTAGAGTTGGACTTAGGAAAAACATGGAGGAAGAAAGATGAGATTTCTAGGTGCCCTTGACTTGTTTGATAGTAGCATATTTAGGCTTTGGCATGTGTAGTATCTTCCCTATGTGCTAATATTGCTTATGATGCCTTGATTGTTTGGATGGCATGTTTTGTGACGCCTATGTCTCATTTTCTTGACGTATGTTCACTTTGTGCTTAATGCTTAATATCTTGTGGCTCTGTGAATACTTGCATTAATTTGAGAGTCGGAATGAGACCGTCCTTAGTGAGTCATGTGCCATGTATGAAGTGAGGTTTTTGTGTAGTCCATGTCATTGTACTTGTGTCTAGAACTTGCCCCGTATGTGAGTCGAAGCGAATGTTTAGGTGAGGCTCGGTTTGAAAAATAATTTTAGGCTTTCTTTGATATTTTCGAGCGTTATTGCTATCACAAATAAAATCTATCTCTAGTTAACCATTTTGAGCCTATAACTTTTTATTTGGCACCCATATTACAAGCCTATATCCCTTTTTGTTCTTAATTGACATTATTTTGATCCTTTTGCCTCTTAAAGCACTTTAATTGTGAAATGAGCGCTAAAAGAAGTAAGGAGGGAATTTGAGAGGCTTTCGAGTGGAACTAATGAAAGAAAGAAAGGTGCACTTGTTTTGTAAAAGAATACACCACTAGCGAAAATTGTAAAGAAAAACAAATCTGAAAAAATGAGAAGGAAAAATTTAGATGAATAAATTGATATCTTGTTCTTGCTAGTGGGTATAAAGTAAAGTAGTGCCTAAAGAAGAGGGAACATTGTTAGGGGTGATTTTACTTGTGAAATTGCAGTTGGGATTGAAGCATATGCGCTTATAGTTGATTATGAGATGTGTTAAAGTGCTTAGGAGGGTGAACCACTATTCTAAAAAAACAATAATCCTACCCGTCCCTTAGCCCATATTACAACCATGAAAAAGTCCTAATTGATTTTAAATCGAACGAGCCTACATTAGTAGAGATTTACATTAAGGGCAAGCCTATGGTACCAATTGCACGCATGTGACTTCTTTTGTGAGAGTGAGAGATTTTCTTTGATTTATATGAGTCCTCAAAATATAATTGAGCATTTGATTTGGATGTATGGATTCAACTTACTCTCTTGTTCTTGTTGTGAGGGCACATAGTTTCACGAGGGATATGTCATGTTATCACACTTCTCTATGATGTTGGGTGTTCAAGCCATGAGTGCATTGTGATATTGAGTCAGTTATTGAGGCTAAGACTGTTATGAGCATGTTGTCTTTATTGTGAATATTTTCAAAGTATGGCAAAAGTTAAAGGGAAGTGTGTTCTTAATGCATATGCTACAGTTTATTTGTTGCTATCAACCATGGTCATTGGTGTTGTGTGCCTCAAATGTGTAATTATAAAGTGCTCAAGAATAGTGTTAATTGTTGGTTGCTCGAGGACGAGCCAGAGTTTAAATGTGGGGTGGTGATGTTTGGCTAAAAATCCATGTTTTTGCATGTAATTTGCGTTGCCTTATACCTCGATCTTGTTAATTTTTGGGTGAATATTTGTGACTCGAGCTTAATAATATTGTTTATATGTGTTGGAGTCAATTGGAAGTGATTTGGAAAGTTTGCATGCAAATTGACGTCAAAATGGAAGAATCTGGAGGAAGTATAAATTTGGTGCCCAGGTTGGTGCTAGGAACCAACCAAAACGCCATTGACAGAAGTGGAAAACATTTGCTATCCAGGTTGGCGCCAGGCGTCGAGCAAGACGCCAAAGGATCGATTTTGTCCTAATTCGGCTGGGACTTGGGGATTTCAACCCTACACATCCCCAACATGTATAAAAGGGGTTCTAAACCTATTTTTGAGGGGGGCTAACATATTTTGGACCAAGGGAGAGAACGTAGTCGTCGTGGAGGCCGAAATTTATCGGATTCGATCTTTCTTCCATCAAACTTAGTAATCTTTACATTTTTTGGATGATTTGTTGTCTTGCTACCATGTCAATGTGGAGCTAATCTTTACGTTTTAGGATTGTGGTTGTCATGAATATTGAAGCTTATTAGTTACATCACCGTTAATTCGAGTTATCGTTGTTGGTTGTTTCTCTAATTCTGTGCATAATTGCTTAATTGTTTGGCATGCAGTAGAGTTCTATTTACTATATCTCCTATTCTTAGGAAAGCCGTGTTTAGATTAGAGTAGAATTAGAGAGAGCTTGTTTCTGAACCCATGGCTCGGGGAATGATTTCGCGGTTAGGATAGGAATATACCTAACAGTCTTGCTTAGTTGAATATATTATTATATTCATTCATGATAGACTCAGTACCATAGGAATATAGTATTGATATATTGTGGATATGTGAATAGTATTGTGGGAACATGCTATTCATATAAACGATCCGGTCAACTAGAAATCATAGATAATTCAGATTAACGGGTGTAATTACAAAATCAATAGGATTGACAAACCGACCGCAACCCTGCAATCTTCATCTCCTCTAATTAAAAATCTCATCATACACATTTGCATTCTTGATAAATTAGTCGTTACTTGTTTAATTTCTGCAATATTAGATTAGTACAAAACCAACACTCTTGATTATCTTGGATAGTAAATTGAGTTTAGTTTGCTTAGTTAACAATTACTCTAAGTCTCTGTGGGTTCGACATTCGACTTTCGCGTCACTTTATTACTTGACGGCCACGTATACTTGCGTGTACTTGGGGAACCAATAATTATCCCCTCGGGTGTTATAGTCATTTGATCTGCCAGCTGCAAAGATATGGGTGCACACCTTATCTCTCCAATCTCCTGCTCCAATTTCCTGTAGATAGATAGAGGCATTAAATTAATTGAAGCACCAGAATCACATAAGGATTTATCAAAATAAATAGTTCCTAAAGAATAAGGTATGGTAAAACTCCTTGGATCTCCACACTGTTGTGGGAATTTATTTTGCAATATCGCGCTGCAATGCTCTGTGAGTTTTACCATTGAGGTCTCCTCTATTTTCCTCTTCTTCGTAAGGATCTCTTTCAAGAATTTAGCATAAGCAGGCATCTGTGAGAGCATGTATGTGAATGGTAAGTTTACATGAACCTGTTTCAGCACATCCAGAAATCTTCGAACTGCTTGTCCAGCATTTCTCTAAACTTTTGGGGAAAAGATAGCGCATGCATATGCTTGCTCGCCTCAGGTTCCTCCCTTCTCGAGTTTTCTTCCTTCTTCTTTTCAACACCACTTTTCAGCTGCTCCCCGCTTTCTTTTTCATGTATCATATCTTTGGATTGTGTGAGATCTTTCAACACTTGCCCACTTCTCAAAGTTACAGCATTCACTTTTTCTTTGTGATTTCTTTTTGTATCAGCCGGGAGTGTTCCTGGGAGCATCTCAGACATTAGAGTAGCTAGTTGCCCAACCTGTCTTTCCAGATTTCGAAAAGATGTGCCCAGTTCTTTAATAGCTGCACCATGGGGATCAAGCCTCCCATCTGTCTTGAAAATGAAAGCCTTCATAAGATCTTCCATGCTGGATTGATTCGACTATCGAGATTGATTCGACTATCGAGACTTATATTGCTGCCTCTCCTAATTTTGAAAAAAAATTGGAGCTCCTTGTTCCTGGAATCTGGGGTTGTTTTGTTACCATGCATTTGCAGTACCCTTAGGTGAACTCCACAAAAAATCAGTGTGCCTCTGACCCATTACATTAAATTTATAGTTTCCTACAATATTCACTTCCTCAGTTAAGGTTTGACACTCATGAGTAGGTTGTCATCTTCCACATATATCACAAGCTGCGTGAGGTACATTTTGCATCAAGGCTATAGTGATCTTTCATATTTATTTAGAAATAGCATCAAGATGTACTTTCAGGGATATAGTAGCATCAACTTAGTGAACACCAGTTGATTTTCTTCTTTCCGCACTCTCAGAGGGCCATTGATTAGCATTTTCGGATAACTCATCAAGAGTTGTAACTATCTCCTCTAGAGTCTTCTTCATCAAAGGGCCTCCAACTGCATTGCTCAATGTTCTCTACGAGGCCGGTGTCAATTCTTCCCAAAGGTCCTGGAGTTGCATTCAGAGTTCAATTCCGCTATGTTGACACTTTCTAACTATCTCCTTAAATCTCTCCCATGCTTTAATAATATTTTTAGTCTCTTTCAGGAAGAAGTTATGAATTTCTCTTCTAAACTTGCCCGTCTTAGCCGAGGAGAAATATTTATCAAGGATTTTTCGGGTCATCTCTTCCCATATTCTAATCGATCCATTGGGCAAGCTTCGAAGCCACTGCTTCGCATAATCTTTAAGTGAAAAGGGGAATGCCCTTAAGGACACTGCATCTTATGACACCTCATTGTATTTAAAGGTATTCATAATCTCCTCGAAGTCCATTAGATGCGTGTTTGGATCTTCATTTATCTTCCCTCTAAAAACACAGCAAATCTGAATGGTTTGAAGCAATACTTACTTCAACTCGAAATTGTTTGATGCAATTGGAGATGGTCTAACACTTGATAATCCTTGATTGTAGACTGGTCTGGCATAATCACCCAATGCTCTACCAGGCATGGGTACCGCATTCTCGAACTGGTCTTCAATTAAGGATCGATTTAGATTGAATCTTCAACCCTTATATTCTTCGATGGTTTCCTCAATAGCTCTACGAACTGCCTCAGCTGCTATCCTTGTAGCTTCTTCTATATGTTGTGCTTCCTCTCTTGCAACTGCCTCTACCTCGTCATCATCGTTATTAGCCATGTGTTCTTGGGTTGAAGGTTGCCCCAAGAACTTTACGGTGAACTCTTTCTCCTTCCTCGGTTGCCGCATGTATTTTTCCAATTTCGATTTGTAGGGTATCACTTCTTTAGAAGAAGATCGTGTCATATACCACGGACTTAACATGTTGCATGCACACAAGGGAGAAACCCGTGAAGAACAAAATAAAAGTAAAAATAAAAATGAATTCCTGAATTAGCACTACAAACTATTTCAAACACTATTGATTGCCAATCCCTGGCAACGACACCCAAATTTGACGAGCGCAAAACATACACTTCAATTGTGCTCGATAGTCAAAGATAGTATAGTATAATATCGTACCCACAGGGATTGGATTTAAATAGTATTCTCATAGTTTCTAGCTTGATTTATGTCCAGGACGATCAACAATTGAGATTTATATGATTAATAATAAAATTTAACTAAGAATCTAAAATCTACAGCTATTGACTAATGACTATCGAAACAAGGAATACGCAACTAAGGTTATCAGTAGAAGAGGATAGGGTTTTAAGAGAATAAGTGCAAGATAATTGTTTGAGATCTAACTCTAGATAATTCACTTCTAATATTCAAGTAAGTCTCTCGAATTCATTCTATTATTAGTTCAAACGTTCAACAAAAACTCCTCTCTCGATTAAATCTTAACCTGACGAGGTGAAATAATTTAAGCATTGTGAAGATATGCAAGAATACGCAATGGACTGTTCTTTAGGAAAATCTCTTTCGATTATTCTCCTAACTAGATTTAATCAATTATTCAACTAGCCTCTTTCGATTATTTAGAAAATCTATGAACTCATCCAGCAATATAATGCATAGATATCACAAGTTGTGCCTCTTTCGATTACACAAACAGGTGAATATAGATGCGACAATTAAATCTTCCAAAAACGATTAAAATACATAAAAATAGAGTTATAATCCACAAACAATTATCAATACACCAAATCCATCGAAACCCAAAAGGATCTACTCCATAGGCATGGAAAAGTTCTTCACAAATATAACTAAAGTATAGGAAAATATAAATTCAATCCAAACCCGAATCTTGAGTGAGGAAGGAATGATGAAATCCTTGTTCTTGTGTTCTTCCAACTCCTCCTTAGCCTCCTTGGCCTCCTTAGGTAGAAATTGTGTCAAAGAGTGCCGAAAATGGTACTTTGTTTAGTGTATTTAAGTCATCCCCATAAACCCCGGACGAAATTACCCTTTTTAGCGGAAATGGGAAGTCACTCTAACATTTTTGTTGTTACCGCGCCGCGCCATGCGACGCATTTGTGGGGAATTCCAAAA
Source organism: Nicotiana otophora (assembly GCA_000715115.1). Lineage (NCBI taxonomy): Eukaryota > Viridiplantae > Streptophyta > Magnoliopsida > Solanales > Solanaceae > Nicotiana > Nicotiana otophora. Next base: position 111,559 of record AWOL01S0005361.1, on the reverse strand, counting down.
CAATTCCAAAAACCATTTCTGGGCATATTTTACACAAGCGCGCCGCACTGAACGACGCGTTGTGCGTCGCACTTGTATTGTTTCTGTTGCCTTACGCTTTTGCTTTTGCAATATTAAATCCAAAGCTCACTGTAATGTGCTTTTTGCCTAACTCTCCATTATCTCTTTTATTTCCCAATTATTTGTGTTTGTCTTCTAGTATTAGCTTTAAATCTTTTGCATGATGCATTTTTCCACTAGCACCTCATTAGTCACGTTAGCTTGCAACATAATTTTATCCATTTGTTAGTTTTTACACATATACATCTATGCATACTCATTTTTCGACCTCTGAATTCGATCCCAGCTTAATCCTTGGACTTCTATTTAGACTTCAAAGTCCCATTATATTTACTTTAGCTCTAAAAATACACCTTAGCTTGAAATCGCAACCTACACAATAGCAAACACGTAATAAGTATAAATTATCTATATTTTAGCTCAAACATAATTAAAGTGTAGTCAAATAATATGTGCAAAGTACCAAAAAACTCATATTTTTGGACTACCATCATATTCCAAGACAAATAGAACCATGGCCATGACATCGAATATTGTAGAATCAGTAAATGCAGCAAACAAGCACGCAAGAGACCTCCTAGTTGTAAATTTGGTTGACTTTATGATGACGTTGATTCAAAAATGGAATTACACTAATCGGAAGGATGCCGTGGAATCATTTATAAAGATTGGTGTAAAGTATGAAAAAATATTTGCAGATAATACTAACTTATCACAGACGATGACGGTATGCATTTTCAGAATCATAAAAACACTGCATGTACTGTAGTTTTACTTTTGCACTTTAGAGCTTTCACTAAACAACTGCATATTATTATTAAAAATACTATTACTTCATATAACTAATGACTTTTCTTAATTAAAATTATACTAGATATTACCATCAACTTAATTCTTACATTTAGTAATTGATGGCCAAACAAAAAATGTGGTGCGCCTACATGAAAATAATTGCACTTGTGGAAGGTTTCAGCTAGACGATATTCCATGTCCACATGCAATAGCAGTTATACAAAAATTCCATATGGATTCATACAAGTATTAGTCAGATTACTACATCATAGATTACTTGCTGAAAACATATGAGATACTAGTAAACCCTCTGCCGGATGAAACAACGTGGAATATTCTAGAACATATCTCTTCACAGGTAGTACTTCCACCAAAAGAAAAAATCAAACCAGGAAGACCTAAAAAGAAGAGAGGGATAAGAGGTTGGGAAGGGAATACAGTTACATGTGCACTATGCGAGAAAAAAGGACACAACCGGAGAACGTGCCGAAATATTCCAAAGAGAGATTGATATAATGATTCAATATTTTTATAAAACTCATATATCGTAGAATCATATCATTTGAATTGCGAAGAATAAAATGCATGTCTTGCACTAGACATATATTTGGTATGGTGATTCTTTGCCAAATTACTTTTTAGCAAAAATTATATATGGCTACTTGTGTTTTCAATAAGAATCTGTTTATTTGCTATTTTAGTGTATAAAAGTGAGATTCCTTTACATCTAGTTGGAGTAGGAAAAAAGGCGCTTAAATATAATTTGATACCCAAGTGGAATATCTATATACCTTATTGGTATATCTGCATATCTTATTGGTATCAAAATATGTGTAGAAATAGAAGTGGTGCCCTAAAGGCAACATCTGTATATACATCGATAACAAAATGGGAACACTTTGCAGGTCATGTCAGTATTGAAGTATAACAAATTGGAAGCCATTTACATGCAGTTACTGCAGGGGAAAAAGGTACTCAAATACAATGTGATACCCAAATGGTATATTTGTTTACCTTATTGGTATATAGTTGTATTGCACTAATATGGTTAAACCAAAATATGTGTAGAAATACAAGTAGTGCACCAAATGAATGTAATATCTGTACATACTTCCTTAATAAAATGGGCACACTTTGCAACTCATGTCAATATTGAAGTATAACAAAAAGATACTCAAATACATTGTGATATCTGAATGGTATATTTATATACCTTATTGGTATATAGTTGTATTGCACTAATATAGTTAAACCAAAATATTTGCAGAAATACAAGTGGTCTACCAAAAACATATAACATTTGTACATACTTCCTCAACAAAATGGGCACACTTTGCAATTCATGTCAATATTGAAGTATAACAAAAAGGTACTCAAATACAATATGATATCTGAAAGGTATATTGTATACCTTATTGGTATATAGTTGTATTGCACTAATATGGCTAAACCAAAATATGTGCAGAAATACATGTCACGATCCAAATTCCCTCCGTATAACGTCGTGATGGCACCTAGTCTCTACGACTAGGTAAGCCTAACAAATTGCAGAAAATAACAAAACAAAAGTAAAACTTGGCAACTAACAGCAGTGGACAGTTGAATAACTAGTAACAATGCCGCTCGACATGTACATTAACAAATACTCTATAAATATACAATCTTCCCAAAACCCGGAACATCGTAAGTCATAAGCTCCAGAAGAAAAATAGTATCTCTATACACCAGAGTCTAATAAAAGGAATACAGGAAATGTTTGACATAGGGGAGAATAGAGGGGAACTCCTAGGTCTGTGGACGCGGCAGATGTACCTTGAAGTCTTCGTACAGCAGCAAGCACTCTCAGCTAATAGCAGGGCTGATAAGAAGTACCTAGATCTGCACACAAAAATATGTACAGAAGAGTAGCATGAGTACACCACAACGGTACCCAGTAAGTGCCAAGCCTAACCCCGGTCGAGTAGTGACGAGGTCAGGTGTTACGCCTCGCAGTATTACGTCGATGTTATGCTCCGCAGTATTTTATTACGACGATGTTACACCCTGTAGTATTGTACGTTGAAATTTGTCATAAGACAATTGACATCAGTTCAAGGACAAGATTATTTGGAGATTATAAGTATTATGCTATTTCAAACAAGTGATGAGTAAATTCGTGAAGGAGAGAGGGTAAGCAAATCGAAGAAAATGAGTTTCGTCAAAGTTTGGCAATTTAGGATAAAATACGATCCAAGCTACAATACCTCATATTTATAGACTAGTACCAACAAGGTACCACATGACCATGATAGTGAGGTGTATAAGGTGTGCTAAAAATGAGCAATATTTTAAGTAATTTGAGATAATTCTTAATTATGTGGATAACTGGGTATTATGGATTTTTAGTGGGAAATTAACTAAGTAATTAAGCTAATTAAGTAATTTTGGATATGCTTAATAAGCCAAAAACGTGGAAGCAATTGGAACAAAGATCAAAGACACAAAATGTGACTCTTAAAGTGCATAAGATAGGTGTAACAATTAAAGGAGGAGATTGCTTAGTCTTGTAAAATGTAAAAGATCTCTCAAAATAGCAAATTGAGATGCTTATGGCAAAAGCTACAAGAAACGATTTCCATCAGCAACATTCATATGAGTTATATTACTCAATACTATAGCAACTCATTCAAAAAAATGTTAGCAACGTGAATTTTGCTACAAAAACCATACGAGACTACGTAATGTTATGGCAACGGAATTTTACGATTCTAAGGGAGTACGGTGCAATCTTTCTCAAAACATATCGTATGAATTTTCCCCTACTTTGATCCGCCATTACGTATTGTCGCAATTGACGTGTGTTAGAGGAATTGTCAAGAGAATCAGCTCAGGTTTGTTAAGACTATCCCTTCTTTCCTTTTGGCATGACCCAAATGATACAAATGAAACGAGCAAAATACGCAGCTTTCATAAATGACTCTATTTATAGAAATACTAGGGGTGTCTATATTCTTGATTCCCCATGTGTCTTATTAGTCTATCATCTGTTCATGGGTCTCAGAAAATACGTAAGTTGATAATTTTATTTTATGACCTTAATCAAAGGCATAATGGTCCTATGCCGTTCCGAGAGATTTTATTGACGTATTTCATATGCATTTCATTCATTGATACATGTACATTGACCCATGACCAGATGGTGTTATATACACGTATATATGTATATGGGATATCGGAAAAGGTTACAGCGTTATATACGCGCCACCACCTGATCAGCTGGTATACGTTGATGATTTTTCCCACAGCGGCCGAGATGATATGATGGGATGCCCTCAGAGGCTTGATGATGTTATGAACGCATATACCTAAACATGGTATGATATTTATACGCATATGCATGACTTTATAAATATTATTGATTCANCGCGTATAGTATATGTATATGGGGTATGGGGAAAGGTTATGGCGTTATATACGCACCACCACCTGATCAGTTGGTATACGTTGATGATTTTTCCCACAGCGGCCGAGATGATATGATGGGATGCCCTCAGAGGCTTGATGATGTTATGAACGCATATACCTAAACATGGTATGATATTTATACGCATATGCATGACTTTATAAATATTATTGATTCACAGAGTTATTCAGACATACATGTCGAGTCTTTTACTCCATGTTTTTCTTTTGTCTATTATTTACTGATTTTCATTCCTTACATACTCGGTACATTATTTGTACTGAAGTCCCTTTTGCTTGGTGATGTTGCGTTTCATGCCCGCAGGTCCCGATAGACAGGTCGAGAGTCCTCCAAGTATCCTATCAGCTCAGCGAAAGATGTTGGTGCTCTCCATTTGCTCTGGAGTTTCTATTGGTCTGTATGATTAGGACATGTAATGATTGGTATGGTGGGGCTCTGTCCCGACCTTTATGACATCTATGTATCCTTAGAGGCTTGTATATATATGTCGTATACGTGAAAGATTTTACGGCCTTATCAGCCTATGTTCAGTGTAATTTTGGTCTTATAGGCCCTATGTCACATGTATAAGTTTTTATGTCAGATTGGGTCATCTTATATTGAGTATTCCCTTATGTTTATTCTGGTTAGCCCATGATAGCCCGTTTGTCCCATTTTCCAATGACAGTACGATAAGAATTATATGTAACGTTGGTACTCGGTTGAGTAAGGCACCGGGTGCCCGTCGCGGCCCATCGGTTTGGGTCGTGATAAAAGTGGTATCAGAGATGTTCTGACCTAGGGAGTCTACAAGCCGTGTCTAGTAGAGTCTTGTTTATGGGTGTGTTGTGCACCGCACTTATAAGCAAGAGGCTACAAGGAATTTAGGACTGTCACTCTTTCTTCTTACTCTAGATCGTATGGTAGAGCTCAGTTGTAAGAACTCAATTTCCTAAACTCTATCTTATTCATAATATGACGATGCCTACATCCAGAAAGACAGTTGGTAAGAGATATAGCTGTGGAGGAGTTGAGTCAGAGGAATTCGATTTTTCATGATGCTTACGATGAGTAAATGTGAGGTCTTCAGCAAATCATGTGTGTACTAAGATATGTAAAACTTCTTGATAAGGATCCCTAAGGCAAAAATGTCTATCTACTCTTATGGTAAAAAAAAAGATAAGAGAATCGGAAGGTAGATACAAGTTTTGGCAAGTAAAAAAAGCAAGATGAAAAAGGGTACGAGCTACCCAGCTAATGAAGATTATCACAGAGGAATATAAGCCTTCTGAGTTACCTTCAACAATAACATAGGTATGTACAATTGGCCACACCTATCTCATTTATGCCCTATGGGGGCTAATAGAATTAGTTAGACAAGGTGGGTTGCTCTGATGGTAAGCACCCTCCACTTCCAACCAAGAGGTTGTGAGTTCGAGTCACCCCAAGAGCAAGGTGGGGAGTTCTTGGAGGGAAGGATGCCGAGAGTCATTTGGAAACAGCCTCTCTACCCCAGGGTAGGGGTAAGGTCTGCGTACACACTACTCTCCCCAGACCCCACTAGTGGGATTATACTGGGTTGTTGTTGTTGTTGTTGGGGGCTAATAGAATTAGTATAAGAGAAGGCAGGATGCCAGGATCTAGCTGGGGTTAGGGTAATCCAAAATGGTGGATGGATTGTTAGCGTTAGCTAACATTTCCGAAGGATATTGCAAATGTGCTAATAGATCTCCTTGTGAGACACCCAGAGGGTGCACTCTAAAATAGTACATCTAGATATGAATACTACAAAGATAGGCACTGAAAGCCTTGAAGGGATAAATATTACCTTAGTGTAGCTCCTGTCCCTAGTGGAGAAAGAATGTTAGACAACCCGAAGAGACAGTAGATAGAGCAAGGGGAGCTAAAAGCAAAAGAATATCTTGTTCGAGTTTTCAGAATAAAGTGATAGACATAAATGTTAGCGGGAAATAAGAAGAGAGTTAATGAAGCATTATGAGTAATATGTGATGCATGGATGACAACGGTAGATCAAAAAGATGACACTATTACAGAGTCTATAGTCAAGTGAAGGAAAGGACGAGAGGTGACAGGCCTTGAGACAAAAAAAGAGTATAGGCCATAAAGTCATATCCTCATTTCGAGAAATAAGTTTGTGACTCCAACGTGATTACCAAAAGGAAAAATTAGACCCCAGAGTAATGAGAAATCAGCATGGACTGATGAACAAGATAAACTAAACATGAACTAGGGACTGGGTAATAGTCAGCATCATGAGAATTTCAGAGATTGCGTCCCGACGATAATAGAATGGACGACATAAGAATACCCTTTAAAGGTCATTCAGGAAGACACTTCCCTAAAGCAAGCAATGTGAGTAAAGTTAAGCTTAAGGGACTGTATGTTCCAGTTACACTAAGTGCCACCCTCGCGAGTGAGGAATTTCATTATCCTTGGTACAGAAGGATTACCGCGAGATGGGTAAATATCATCGATGATGTGAAAAGATGCCAAAAATGAGAAGGCAAAACATCTATATGTAGATCATCGTAGCACTAAATTTTAGTTCTCCCCTAAAGGGGGGAATATAGTATGATGTGGCATTAAGTCAGAATTAAATGGTTCTAGTAACTATGGAATGGTAAAGGAAGAATGTGATAAAAATGAGAAAGGTATGAGATTGCACTCATTCAAATCCTACAGATATGCTATGATTCCAGAACATTATGCAAGCATAACGTCAAGGAGAAGAAGTAAGGGTTCCTACCCGAGATGTTATTGATAGATTAGGATCCAGTGCGAGACGTAAGTTAAGAAAAAGGAAATAACCCAAGAAAGATTACGCGGAATATTGATATGAGAATGGGCCATGAGTAGTTAGTAGTTGATTCAGAAAGAGCCTAGTTATGGATAAACAAGAGGACACGGATAAATCAATAGATTGTGCAAGACGAACAAAGTGAACCCCAACATGGGAAATCCAGTCTCGCAAATATGACATCGTGATCCTTGAGATATATTCAGATAGGAGTTGTGATAGTTAAAGGTAAATAAAAGAGAATTCCACTGGGAAGGCAGTCAAAATATTAGTTCAAAAGCAACCCTACAAGCACATGGGCGTGGAAATAAGTAACTACAGATAATTATAGGCGGAGAAGAACATCAAAAATTCCATCAAGTATACGATGTGATAAACTTGCAACTTTACAAGAGCCAGAAGGTCTCCCTAAATATTACAATGAAAGACTAGCTGAGGAAATAAGAAAAAAGGCTTCAACCTAAGCACAGTGACCAAAAGAGGAAATGGTCTTGTAACAACAGTCTCACAACAACATTGTATGCACTCCATGCACCTAGCTTGGCTAATAAGCGGGAAATGAAACCAAAAGTAATATTCGAGACCATATGAATTGCACAAAATTCTGACATGCATGGGAACTAAGATAAGCTAAGTATGCATGCAACAAGGGGCAGAAAGACCAGGAAAAGTAATTGCTTACGTTTAAAGAAAGTTGAGATGGAACGAAAGGAATTATTCGATCAATGATCCAGAGTTAGTTACGTTATGAACGCACTCAAGATTTTAGAGTATTATCCATGCAGCATGTATATAGACAATCATACAGCTGTAGAAGACTCTGGTATAAGTTAAAAGAAAGAATTGAGTCTAGGTTATAGATAAGGGATTGAATTGTTAGATGATGGTATCACGGATATTCCATAATTTCTATGAAAGTCTAAAGTAATAACTCATACCATGAGCCGTAGATCGGAAGGTAGCTTAAGCCTACATAAAGGTTGATCAGAGGGAAGAGGAAACTAAAGAGTTACACCAACTAAGTAAATCAGGAGTCTGATTATTGGACCCAGAAAATTATATACCTCGCGATTGAGAACATTGTAGGATCACTCTTAAATATCAGAGGTACAAGAGAGATAGTACAATAACCATATTCTATAACGGCTCTACGATAAATCCATTTAGAAGAGTACCAGCCTCATAAGAAGTCCGTATGAAGCTCTCACCGGATTGTGTATGCACCAAAGGTGCAAGTATTATAATAGAGCTTCAAATTGTGGATGTGAATTATACCTATGTGGAAGGAAGGTTATGAAAGAGATAAAAGATGTGATACAAGATTTTAAGGCAAGTAAGGTAAAGGAAGGTTGTGAATAGTCCATATTTCAGATAGAAGGCTAGAAGCGCTGGGATTCAGTATCCAGGAATGATAGCAGTGTCGTTAGTGGTATACCTTCCAGCCTATTATTTCTAGGTATCGAGAGGTTTAATTAAGAGAGTAAATAAGAGTTTGAGACGATGTGATGTCCCGCTTGATGTTCCAGAATGACACAAAGAAATCTATGGTGCAAGCAAGTTGAAGGAAGGTTGCGAGTAGTATAAATGGATATGTGTAACTCTCAAGCTAAAGTATGGTAGCACGACAAGGTTTTAGGAAGACAGGAGTAAGGATAATAAAAGGCGAGTGAGAAGATGACGAAAATGGATAAGTCATCAGGATTAAACCCAAGAAAACAAAAAGAACTGATGGTTTCTCTAAGTTATAGAAAACTCAGTATAGCTTGAATAAACTCAAAGGAGTCTAAGACTAGTAGCATTTAGAAGAGATGGAATGCTGCCCTGGTAGTAAAATGAAGGTGTAATTGTGATAAATGAAGGATGACGTTTAGGCCTTCGATTAAGTAATGATTTCATGAATTGTGCAGGATTAAAATACCAACATAAGGTAAATCACATTGGGATGCTATGAAATACGATTATGGAAGTATAGTATCGTATTGCCCCCAGGTAGATCAGGAAAATCACTTCAAATGTTCCACGATGCAACGTGAGCCATAGTGATTAAGTAAGAGGTTTCAAGTTATCAGTGATAGATTGTAGATCAATATTGAGGTGAATCAACAATGAATGGACAAAAGTCATAAAGTATGAGATGAGATTAGGACGTCATTCTTAAGATGAATAGTAATGAGGAAGCATTAAAGGACTTAGATTTATACATATGGGATAAGCAACAAAAGTAACCTAGAGTTGGCAGCAGACCTCAGTAACAATAAATCAAAGTAAGAATTATAGTATAGTATGATCCACCTAGATGCAGTAAAGTAATGCGGATTGATAATCGGGCCTATGAAATAAGATATAACAATATTCGTATGTTCGAGAAATTACCGAGCGAAGAACTTCAGTATACCTATAGATGCCCAAAGGGGCATCTTGTCAAGATCTGTATATGTTTACAAGGTAAGGCCTAGAGATTGGCTAAAAACTGGAGGAAAAAGCTGGAAGGAAGAGTCGCATAGGCACATTATAAGGAAAAAGTGGTACAAGCTACATGATAGAAGGTAGCAACAGTTACGAGATTTGAAGGATTCCGACTACAAGTCGTGGTATGAGAAAGAGGCCTAAAGGATGGAATGCCCTGACCTTTGGATTTATTCACAAAACAATTACCTAGATGGCAAGGAGAGAATACTAAAGTATTCGGAAGACATAGGTTATGAAAATGATAAGTGCATCAGTCAACATTCGAGGACGAATGTTCCAAAAGGGGGAATGATGTTACACCCCGCAGTATTACGTCGATGTTACGCTCTACGGTATTTTATTATGACGATGTTACACCCTGTAGTATTGTACGTTGAAATTTATCGTAAGACAATTGACATCAGTTCAAGGACAAGATTATTTGGAGATTATAAGTATTATGCTATTTCAAATAAGTGATGAGTAAATTCATGAAGAAGAGAGGGTAAGCAAATCGAAGAAAATGAGTTTCGTCGAAGTTTGGCAATTTGGAATAAAATACGGTCCAAGCTATAATACCCCGTATTTATGGACTAGTGCCATACAAGGTACTATATGACCATGATAGTGAGGTATATAAGGTGTGCTAAAAATGAGCAATATTTTAAGTAATTTGAGATAATTCTTAATTATGTGGATAACTGGGTATTATGAATTTTTAGTGGGAGATTAACTAAGTAATTAAGCTAATTAAGTAATTTTGGATATGCTTAATAAGCCAAAAACGTGGAAGCAATTGGAACAAAGATCAAAGACACAAAATGTGACTCTTAAAGTGCATAATATAGGTGTCACAAATAAAGGAGGAGGTGGCTTAGTCTTGTAAAATGTAAAAGATCTCTCAAAATAGCAAATTGAGATGCTTATGGCAAAAGCTACAAAAAACGATTTCCTTCAGCAACATTCATATGAGTTATACTACTCAATACTATAGCAACTCATTCAAAAAATGTTAGCAACGTGAATTTTGCTACAAAAACCATACGAGACTACGTAATGTTATGGCAACGGAATTTTGTGGTTCCAAGGCAGTACGGTGCAATCTTTCTCAAAGAATATCATATGGATTTTCCCCTACTTCGATCCGTCGTTACGTGTTGTCGCAATTGACGTGTGTTAGAGGGATTGTCAAGAGAATCGGCTAAGGTATGTTAAGGCTATCCCTTCTTTCCTTTTGGCATGACCCAAATGATACAAATAAAACGAGAAAAATACACAACTTTCACAAATGACTCTATTCATAGAAATACTAGGGGTGTCTATATTCTTGATTCCCCATGTGTATTATTATTCTATCATCTGTTCATGGGTCTCAGAAAGTATGTAAGTTGATAATTTTATTTTATGACATTAATCAAAGGCATAATGGTCATATAACGTCTGAGAGATTTTATTGACGTATTTCATATGCATTTCATTCATTTATACATATACATTGACCCATGACCAGATGACGTTATATATGCGTATATATGTATATGGGATATGGAAAAAGGTTAGGGCGTTATATACGCACCACCACTTGATCAACTGGTATACGTTGATGATTTTGCCCACAGTGGCCGAGATGATATGATGGGATGCACTCAGAGGCTTGATAATGTTATGAACGCATATACCTAAACATGGTATGATATTTATATGCATATGCATGACATTGTAAATATTAATGATTCACAAAGTTATTCAGACATACATGTCGAGTCTTTTACTCCATAGTTTTCTCATGTCTATTGTTTACTGATTTTAATTCCTTTCATACTTGGTACATTATTTGTACTGACATCCCTTTTTCCTGAGGACGCTGTGTTTCATGCCTGCAAGTCCCGATAGACAGGTCGAGAGTCCTCCAAGTAGCCTATTAGCTTAGCAAAAGATATTGGTGTGCTATATTTGCTCTGAAGTTGCTATTGGTCAGTATGATTAGGATATGTGTTGATTGGTATGGCGGGGTTCTGTCCCGACCTTTATGACATCTATGTATCCTTAGAGGCTTGTAGACATATGTCATATATGTAAAAGACTGTACGGCCTTATCGGCCTATGTTCAGAGTAATTTTGGTCTTATAGGCCCTATGTCACATGTATAAGTTTTTATGTTAGATTGGGTCGTCTTATATTGAGTATTCCCTTATGTTTATTCTGGTTAGCCCATGACGGCCCGTTTGGCCCATTTGCTAATGACAGTACGATAAGAATGATATGTAACGTTGGTACTCGGTTGAGTAAGATACCGGATACCCGTCGCGACCCATCGATATGGGTCGTGACATCATGTCAAGCCACTGGTAAATAATAAATAAGGCAGAAAAATATACAGTATAATGAGAGACTAGAATTTAACAAAAGGAAACACAGCAAGGCAACAGTACAACACACAGGGGTAAATAGCAGGGGATCTCCCGAGATACCATCTCGTAGTCCCAAATTAAATATGCAGGGAGAACTCCCGAGGTACTGCCTCGTAGTCTCAAAATAAATATGCAGGGAGAACTCCCGAGGTACCGCCTCGTAGTCTCAAAAGTAAATATACAGGGAGAACTCCCGAGGTACCGCCTCGTAGTCTGAAAAGTAAATGTGCAGGAAAAACTCCCGAGGAACCGCCTCGTAGTCTCAAAAGTAAATATGCAAGGAGAACTCCCGAGGAACTGCCTCGTAGTCTCAAAAGTAAACACACAACTCAAACCGATAAATACAACAGTTAACAGCAAGATTTCTACAGTTATACTGATAAGGAACAAGGAAAAATAGGAAATCAACTAGGCATGCTTCACAGAGTTTACATAAGCAGTTGAAGCACGTAGACATGCGATATTAGACTAAGCAGGATAGTACACATACTGGAATAGCTCAATTAATAATGAAAACAGTCTAATGCTCATTTAAACGGAATAACTCAAATAAAAAGGAAAACAAGTTGCTACTCAGTAAAATAAATTGGGTTTTACAACAAATAGCCCGTGTTCGTACTCGTCACCTCACGTACACGGCGCTCACATATCACAACAGTACAAAATCCTAATGGGATTTCCCCCACACAAGGTTTAGGCAAGCCACTTACATCGAACCAAGCTCAATCAATTAGTAAGAATGCCCTTTCCTCGATTATCCGACTTCGAATGGCCAAAATCTAGCCAAAAAATATTTCATACCATAAATACAACTATATTAGACTAATTAATTAATGAAATCAAGACTTTAACGAAAAATTCAAAAATCGTCCTAAAAAGTCTCCTCGGGCCCACGTCTCGGAATCGGGTAAATGTCACACAATATGAACACACATTCACTCACGAGTTCACTCGTACCAAAATCATCCAAATCCGATATCAAATCTCAATCAAAACCCAAAACCTTAATTGAAGAACTTCTTCCCATTTTTTCCAAATTTTTCACCCAAATCCAAAATTAAAAGATGAAATTAGTGATAGATTAGTGGAATATAATCATAAATGGGTTAAGAATCGTTAACCAAAAGCTTCCTCTTAAAATCTCCCAAATTATCGCCTCAATCCGAGCTCTCAATAACCAAAAATGAAAATGAGATCAAACCCTCGAAATTGATCTTTTCTGCCCAGCGATTCCGCATCCGCGGACCACCAGTCGCACCTGCGGCGCCGCACCTGCGGAAAATCCCCCGCAGGTGTGGAAATGACTTAAGGGGCTAGGTCCGTATCTGCGAGCAAGGGGCCGCACCTGCGCGCTCGCTCCAGCGGATATCTTCCGCTTCTGCGAAACCTCACGCTCTAGGCCCCATTCGCTTTTGTGCTCCATCTTCCGCACGTGCGAGTCCGCACATGCGGTTTCCCCACTGCAGGTGCGAAAACACTAGAAACCAGATACTTCAGCAAATACACAAGTCCAGTTTTCGATCAATTAAGCATCCAAAATACACCTGAGGCCCCCGGAACCTCCACCAAACATACCAACAAGTCCTAAAATACTATACGAACTTAGTCGAGCCCTCAAATCACATCAAACAACTCTACAAACACGAATCACCCTCTGATTCAAACTTAATAAACTTTGAAACTTCAAACTTCTACAACCGATACCAAAACCTATCAAACCACGTCCGATTGACCTCAAATTTTGCACACAAGTCATAATTGGCATTACTGACCTACTCCATCTTTCGGAATCGGAATCCGACCACGATATCAAAAAGTCCACTTCCGGTCAAACTTCCCAAAAATTCAACCTTCGCCATTTCAAGCTTATTTTAGTTACAGGCCTCCAAAACACAATCCGAACATGCTCCTAAGTCCAAATTCAGCCAACGGAGCTAACAGAACCAACAAAATTCTATTCTAGAGTCGTCTTCACACAGTTTCAACTACGGTCAAAATCCTAAGACTTAAGCTTTCGTTTAGGGACTAAGTGTCCCAATTCACTCCGAAACCAAAACAACAACCTCCCGGCAAGTCATATAAGTAGAAAAAGATACGGGGAAATAAGTAAACAGGGAATCGGGGCTATAACTCTCAAAACGACCTGCCGGGTCGTTACAAAGTGGTGTACCAAAGAAATACAACATTTGTACAGACTTTCTCAACAAAATTGGCACACTTTGCAACTCATGTCAGTATTTACATCTAGTTGTTGTACGAAAAAAGGTACTCAAATACAACGTGATACCCAAATGGTATATATGTATACCTGATTGGTATATAGTTCTACTGCACTAATATTCCTGAATCAAAATCTTTGCAGAATACAATTAGTGCAGCAATGCAAAATCTGCACAGAATTTCTTAGATTTAACTACAACTAAAAACTACCCTCAATACAAATTCAAAACCAATTCGCTTTCTAAAAATATTTCTTCTTATTCAAATCAATAGTCGCCTTGTTCTTCAACCAAATAGCAACATAGTTCCTCTTTTTGAACGTCGTAACTCCCTTAAAAATACACCTCCAAAAACAACTTTTGTTGTTGTATTACAGCGAACTAACAATGCTCCTCCTACTACAAATGGCAGTAGGAGTAGGAACTAACAGTGTTGTTGTAACAACCCTGTTCTGCACTAATGGCTTGACTTCAAGTGTTGAGAAAATTTTGTCTCTGAAAGGCACTGCTAATAAACTAATAACTTTATTGAAGAAGCCTAAGAAAAGCTTAATAAATTAAACTGAAGATAGATTACAACATTAAAATAGTTATAGCAACATATTGTACTATTACAATTATATTCCTAGAACACACTTTTAAAAGCTAGCGTTTTTACAATATAATAATGCAAAATACCATACTCACCAAAAACTATTAAAATCCTGCAAAGTTTTCATGCTACGATTAAATAAAAGCAAAAAGAGACATATACTACTTCTTGGCTTCTTTCCACGAGTCGTTTTTGTTACTACTGGAGCCTCAGATTTACTTGATTCACCATGCAACTACTTGTTCCTCCCATAGTGCCACAACAGTATACCAAACCTAGCTTGAAGACCATACACATCAAAATTGGCAACAGGGATTGGAAGACCTTCAATAATGTACTCAGCAAAGCATGCAACATATACACCACAATCTCTAAAATAAAATAAATAAATAAATAGAATATAAAAATCGATTAGTAGTGAAAAATGTTAATATGAATGAGGAAAACAAAGTAAAAAAGGTAACTATTCTTATGAATTTAGTTGCGTTGGCAAATTTGTAATCAGTTCAATCTCAAATGGATCAGTCAAATCATTTCCCATGTGCAGACCATTTTATACTACAATGTCACTTATTTGATTATAAAATTAAATGCTAACTAGAAATAGGGGTATCAACACAGCATATGCCTATGCCACCTTTTGAATAATTGTTTTGTGCTTTCGACTACGTAGAGATTCATATACATAAAAACATCTCTTATGGAATGATACACACCCAAATATCCAATGCCACTTTTCTATCAAATTAATTGGAAAGAGGACATGATCAATCTGGTGCCATTGATTATTGCAATACATCTTAAATCCTTTCATGTACTCCAAGATATCGTATGATCTATCAATCAAATGGTCTTGTTTTCCATCTTTTACAAATTCTGTGTAAACCCTTTGAATGATATTATTAAAAAGAGTACATATAGTTATGACTTTGATTGGCATATTAATTCCATAGTTCTCCTTCTTCCTAAGATAGTAGAATATAATATTCAAGTACTGCAAAAAAGAGAGGAATAAAACATGACTAACACTAACAATATGCATGAACTAATACAAAAACAAAAATAAAAAGTCGTACACATACCGAACTAGACAGTGGCCTACCAGAATAGTTTAAGGTGTGGAAAAATATCTTATCATCAATCTGTTCAACTTCAAAGTCAAAACAAGGGTCCAGCATTCGATCACAAAGTAAATACACTTCCCTATTTCGTATAAAAGAAGATATGGATAATAAATACATCAAAAAAAATTAAGAAAATATGAAAACAAAAGTACATGGAAACGAATACGCAGTCTCCCAATTGCATGCCTGCTTCAACAAAGTTTGAGAATGCAGTCGTAAGCTTATAATCAATTGCTACTGAAATATCATTTACAAATGGAAATCTTTCTTTGATAACCTTCGAGGATCCCCCAGCTACACTAACACCAGATTGCCAGTCATTCCTATACGGCGACTGTTTTATAGTTGCTGGGCGCATTCTCCGTGTGAAAACTGTAGGAGTTGTTTCAATATCTGCTTGTGTGTGGACAACAGTTCTTAATACTGACTGATCAGGTTTAGACTTATTTACATCACAAGTTGTCAGTTCATTTCCATATTGATTTACATTACGTCTCTCTCCTTGTGTAATGGCAACAATTAATTCAAGTTGAGAATCAGTATATTCAAAATCAGAATCCAAGTCAAGATCACCCTCGTGTCGACAGGGAGCTTAAATGACAAAATGCTAGTGAATAAACAAATATACAAAGTTAAGAAATTTCTTTAAAAAGAATGAAAAGTTATATATAGAAGACGTTACCAGAAGGCAAATTCACATTATTGCCACCTACATCCGCTTGATCAACACCATCAACCCGAGATGCCGAACACATAAAAGCATTATCAACATCACTGTTTAAATAAAAAACTATCAAAAATCTCTCATTTATATACCAACTTCAGAATTAGTAACATCAACAACCGTACCATGTGGAGCAGTATTTTATAGTAAATGAGGAGCTTTAGACTTAATAACAGCATTTGGTTATGTCTGTGCAGCGATTCCTGATGGCAACGGAGCAGGTCCAGACTTTTTAACATCATAAGATGGCTGCTTATATTTTGCATATTGTGTAATGGCGGTGATTTGATCAATTACAGATGCAGACAATTAAAAGTCAGAATCCAAGCCAAGATCATGCTTATTTACAAAGGGGGCTGAAAAACGTTAAAAAAAGTAAGTGAATGCACAAATACATAAAGTTAAATAGATAAAAATAGAATAAAAAAATTACATATACAACATTTTACCAGAACGCAAATCATCAGTAATTACGCCATGCCTTGCTGTGACATTCTTCACATTGACACCACTAGAACCACCCTCTCGATCAACCCCAAGAAAACCAGACACTAAACATATAAAAGTATAATCAAGAGTACTATTTTCAAAAAATAACAGCAAACAAAAAACAAATCTGTGATTTACATACTAGAAGGTGCTTTGGACGTGCTATCTCCAATAAATACAGGGTCATTCTCACTGTCTCCCCTTTCAAACTGGTCATAATCATTGTGCATATCACCAAAGTAAGGATCATTATTCTGTTGCTTATGCTGAAAATGAAACAATAATAATTTTATTATTATGTATATTAAAAGAATACTATGTGCACTAAAAGTAAAGAATGGAATTGTATCCTATAAGCATATATTGCATCTTTGAACAATATACTATAGCACTATATTATATAAAAGAACATTACCGCTGAATTTTCCTCTGGTTTCATTGATTGCCTACCAATAGCTGCAAGCACCTCCTCAAACTAGGTCTCTACAAAAAGCTTCAAACCTTGTAACTCCTTCATTACCTCAGCATTGATAGGTTCGGAATCACCTCCGGTACTTTGATGCATACTTTGTGTCTTTGGCAATTGAGTGCCAAAAACCTGAAAGCTATCAGACTGACTGTCAGTGCAATAAACTTCAATTTCAAAGTTTAGACCACACACATCAAATAATTACTTCTCAGCATTAGTTGGGGTGATGTTCTTTAGCTGCAATTATTAATGACACTAGATAGAAATAGAAATGATAACAAAACATGGAAAGATAAAAGATCCATATAACCATATGATACCAATATGGTATACATGTATACCAACAGAGTATGTCATTGCTCTGGGATATTTCTACAACTACCTGTGACTAAACTACTGTACCAAAACATTAAAAGATGTAATAAAAGTATGAAAAAATTAAAAGTATAAGTAGAAATAAAAGTATAAGTAGAAGAAAGGATCCCTATTACCATATGATACAAACATGGTATACATGTATACCAACAGAGTATATCATTGCTCTGGGATATTGCTACAACTACCTGTAACTAAACTATTGTACCAAAACATTAAAAAATACAATAAAAGTATGAGAAACTTTTAAGTATAAGTAGCAGAAAATATCCCTATAACCATATGATACCAACATGGTATACATGTATACCAACAAAGTATATCATTGCTCTGGATATTGCTATAACTACCTGTGACTAAACTATTGCAACAAAACATTAAAAGATGCAATAAAAGTATGAGAAAATTACCTTCTCGTGTTGCAAGCTAAACATTCGCGAAGCAACTCGCTCATTCTGTATTTGACCTTTGACTACCCAATTTAGAATTCGTGAAAGTTTGTTTCTAATATGATCAGCAAAGTGACCATTCAAACTTGGGCAGCATTCATACAACCAAATCTGTAAAGCCGACGGGAAGCCACCGAGTCTATAAAAAGAAGGCTTATCTTGAAACTTGTTGGAACACGAGTCGATTGTAGCGTTATAAACATCGATACCCCAGGGATAATTATTAAAATCACAGCACTCAACCAAGTCAATGTAAGACAGTGAAATAACCTTTGGTTTGAGCAGAGAAAGTAAGAAGTTGTTCACAAAATAAAGAACTGCTATCTTCAACGCATCATCAGCTGTTTCATATTTCTTCTTCGTAAAATAGTCTACTAGTTGGGCCAATGTCACAGATGCAGTCCCAAAATATTTTGAAATCAACCTATTCTCTGGTACGCTCTCTATACTTGTGTTACCCTTATATTTCAGCCCAGTAACGAGTGCAAATTCACCCAAACCAAAGCGCAACCTAGAATCACTCACTACAAACCGCATCTCATTTTTTACCTCATGATGTACTTCTCTAATAAGTAGATGGTGCATAACTCGAATCTGCACAATAACTGGTGGCAGATACAAAAAATATCCAAAGCATGTTTTCTTAAACATCCGAAGTTGCTTCTTTGTTAAATTCTCTTTCAACAGACGAATGACATTGCAGTTGGTATTCCAATCTATCTTTGGTTTATAATCTATGTCCATAGGCACAAGAAAATCCCAACACTGCAAAACATGTTCATATAAATAATTTCATAAATAGAATCTACTTAAAAATGCAACTAAAACAACCAAAAATGTTACAACTACCATATGATACCAACATGGCATATAACTATACCAGTAGGGTATACAATTCTACTGGCTAATTCCCGGTAACTATAAATGACTATACTATTATTACATAACAGACATGCATAAAGAGAAAAATCAAAAAGGTATACAGTTATAAAGTATTTTCAAGATATTGTACGATACTACTATTATTAAAGGAAAAACAAATAGTGTACCAATTAAATGCATCCAATACAGCCTACAAAAGGATCCAAATGCATATGACACCAATATACCAATATAGTGTATATATATAATAGCAGGGTATATAGTTGTACGGAGTTATTCCAACAACTGCCTATAACTATACAAACTATTACATAACACACATACTCTATGTCCATAGGCACAAGGGAATCTCATCAATGCAAAACATGATCATATAAATAATTTCAGAAATAGAATTCACTTAAAAATACAGCTAAAATAATCAAAAAATATTACAACTACCATATCATACCAATATGGCATATAATTATACCAACAAGTTATACAATTCTACTGGTTAATTCCCACCAACTATATATAACTATTCTACTATTACATAACACACATGCATAAAAAGAAAAATAAAACAAATAGTGTACCACATATTAATATAATAAAGTATTTTAAGATATTATACTATACTACTATTATTAAAGAAAGAGTAGATAGCGTACCAATTAAAGGAAGTTAATACATCCAAAAAGGTATGATACCAATATAGTATATAGTTATACCAACAGGGTATATAGTTGTATGGGGTCGTTCCCGCAACTGAGATTCCAACAAACATATGATACCAATATATTATATAGTTATACCAACAGGGTATACAGTTGTACAGGGTCATTCCCAGTTCACACAGCTGACAATAACTATAATATAATACAAAAGCATACCAGAAAATCAAAGACTAATAATGTACTATATGTTCGCAAGCACAGATACTAATTTTAAGAAATATTACCTTCTTGGGTGCCACACCAATTTTTTTCTTCTTTACTTGAGAACCATCGCTACAATCAACATCGACTGGTTCAGTCTCTTGTCAGGTACAGATTCACGTCGGCTTCCCCCTAGCTCAGAATCCTCAACAAATTTAGCTTTTCCCTTATCATTCACCGCAGCACCTACTATGACTGGTTCGGAATTTGTTTCAGGTAATGACTGGTAGGGAGTTCCATCGACTGATGAAGCATCAATATTGTTGCCTTTTCTACCCTCTAATTCTACATTTTCAGTTGTGTTTTCAACACTACTACTGATAGGGTTAGGACTAAACACACACGGAGCATCAGAAAATAATGAAAAACTAGGACCGGACATAGCTGAGGCAACTGATTTAGCAGCTACTTGGTTTGAAGAATGATGTTGTGCACGGCGCCACCATCTAAACGCATAATGCTTCCGACCTATAGTGAAAAACAAAACCCGCAGACATTGATTCACAAATGTAATGACCCGACCGGTCGTTTTGAGCTCTAGCGCGTCATTGAGCGATTTGAGACCTAGAGCGTCACAAATATTGACGTCCGTTTAGGATTCTGAGTCTGAGAATAGTTCCGTATGATGATTCCGGTCTTAGGAGCGCATCCTAAAGTGGATTTGGAGGTCCGTAGGTCATTTTGAGTTCATTTGGCAAAAGTTGGAAATTTGGTTAATTTTAAGAAGTTTGACCTGGAGTGGACTTTTTGATATCGGAGTCAGATTCCGATTCTGGAAGTTGGAATAGGTCCGTAATGTCGAATGCGACTTGTGTGAAAAATTTGAGGTCAATCGGACTTGATTAGATAGGTTTCGGCATCAATTGTAGAAGTTTGAAGTTTCAAAGTTCATTAAGTTTGAAATGGAGGGCGATTCATGTTCTTAACGTTGTTTGATGTGATTTGAAGGCTCGACTAAGTTCGTAATGTGTTTTGGGACATGTTGGTATATTTGGTTAAGGTTTCGAGGGCCTCGGGTAGGTCCCGAATAGATAACGGAGCAAGTTTTGGACTTGAGGAATGGCTGAAGTGCACCAGTTCTAGTGTAATCGCACCCGCGCAAGTTTGAGCGCAGGTACGTGACCGCAGAAGCGAGGAAATGGTCGCAGGTGCGGTTTGGGCGAAGCTAGGCAGTGACTGCAGGTGCGAAAGGTTGACCACACCTGCGAGGTCGCAGATGCGGAGGTGCGTCGCAGGTGCGAGATTGAGAGAAGAGCCTGGGGGCGTAGGTGGGGAAGCATATCCGTAGAAGCGGATGTGCATCTACGCATGGGAGACCGCATATATAGAAATGGGATGGAAGCCTTGGATCGCAGAAGCAATGGGAGATCCGCAGAAGCGGGACCACAGATGCGGCCAAGGCACTGCAAGTGCGAAAATCGACTGGGCAATGAGGTTTTTAAAAGACGGTATTTGGCCATTTTCCTCCACTTTTCATTTGGTTGGGCGATATTTGGAGCTCTTAGAAGGGATACTTTCGTCATCTATGTCAAGGTAAGTGATTCTCACCTATTGCAAGTTAAATACTTGGATTATATATGGATTTAGACTTGAAAATTTGTAAACATTTGGAATTTTGGTAGAAAACCTAGAAATAGATATTTTTGGATTTTGACCACGAAATTGGACATGGAATTTGGAACAAATTATATATTTGAGTTTGTAGTGTCATGGGTAAAGTTTATCTTCAAAAATATTTGGAACCCGGGCACGTGGGCCCGAGGTAATGTTTTTTATCGACTTTTCGAACGGAGTTGGAAATTATTGTGAACTGGATTATAACAAGTGTTAGAGTATATATTTATGGAATTTCTCATTTATTGACTAGTTTTGGAGCGATGGGTATCAGTGTGAGTCGTTGGAAGGGCTTTGGGAGTCGATTGTGGAATTTCGGAGCGAGGTAAGTCTCCTTTCTAACCTTGTAAGTGGGAATTAACCCCATATGTGAAATAATCCAATATGTGCTTCTATTGTGAGGGCTACATACGCACGAGGTGATGAGAGTCCGTACGTAGCTACTAATATGTGTATGTCCGGGTAGTCTAGGACCCAGATCATGTTATAAAATTGCGATGCTTGCATCCTACTTGTTAATTTAAATTGCCTAAATCATATCGAAACTTGGTAAAAGGGACTTTTAAAAGGTTAAACTTCATTTACTTGACCGTTAAATGAGAATTTGAAATTTTGGAATAATTGCCCTTTAATTAATCTTGAATTGGTTATTTAATGTGTTTCTCTTTTATGGAGCGGGCCGAACGCCTCGGCATGTTAAATAGATGCATTCATGGTACGTGTCGTTCGACCCTCGGCAGTGCACAGTTTAAATATTATGTTGGATTGGGCCGTACGACCTCGGCATGATTTGCGCATGATTGAATTGGTTGCTTTGAAATTTATGATAATTGATATTGCTTCATTGGCTTGAGATACAAATTGATAAATGATGAAAAATAAATTTGAAAATTTCTTATTAACAAAGAATGTTTCACTTGTTTCATGATATTGAGCTTACAGTCGTTCTACGTAATCCATGCTAAATTATATTATTGATATTTTATTTATAGCCCATAGTAAGTGTCGGATCTGATCCTTCATTATTACTTCTTCGAGGTTAAGCGGAATACTTACTGGGTATGAGTTGATTTACGTACTCATACTACACTTCCTGCACATTTTTGTGCAGGTGCATATATGCCTAGTGGCCTCGTGGGCGCAGAGGCGCACTTATTGCTGGGATTTAGGTGAGCTGCACTTTATACTACGATCCGCAGCCAGCAGAGTCTCCTTTAGAGTATGTATATTTTTCCTGTCCAATTTGTATTCCGGACAAATATTATATTTTATTTTACGTTCCTAGTTGATGCTCATGCACTTGTGACACCGGGTTTTGGGATGATTAGGGGTTGTTTTGTATTGGAATTGTTTAAGATATTATTATTTATTTTTTAAACTCCATCTTTTACTAATTAATTGAAGAAAACATGATTTCAAAAATATTAAAAATGAGAACCAAATTAAGTATTTATTTTTGGCTTGCCTAACAGCGGGGTCCGCGGCCATCACGACCTTTGATGGATTTTTTGGTCGTGACAACATGGTATCACAACACTAGGTTCACTTAGGTCTCACGAGTCATGAGCGAGTCTAATAGAGTCTTGCGGATCGGTACGGAGATGTCTGTACTTGTCTTCAAGAGGCTACAGGACTGTTAGGAGCACTTCCCTTCTTGATTCCTCATCATGCGATTCGATTCCTTTGAGGCTTATGCCTCCATTCCCTTCCTATTCAGTATTATGCGATGTGAAGTGCTTGTTATAGATTGGGAATAGAGGAATTTTAATGGTTCTACGGATGTGGTGCAGGGTGTTTCTCCCTGCATATTTGATTGGGCTATTGTCGTCGCCTTGCGGAAGGTTGTTCTGTCGTTGCAACTCAGTATCAGTATTATCTAAGGTTTTGAGGCTTGGCATTGATTGTTATGACGATTCGTGCGCTGCTATCGCACCTTGTTTGTGTAATGGTAGGATGTTTGTCTATGAGTCGAAGCAGTGAATGACTTGAAAGGAGGTTTACTCAGTGCATGATTCAGAGATCCAGTATTTTATTTCCGGCTAAGGAAAGGCAATCGGACTATGAATGTTCAAGTTTGGGTTAACGGACTAACAAGACTTGGTATTTCGAGCATGGTGGAATTTTCATTTGTAATGTGGTGTCTTCGCCCTGGATTGAATGTGTTAAGTTCGCCAATGTTATGGTCTTCATCAATTTGCCTTCGGGGCAGGGTAGTGTGAAATAGTGATGAGGAAGCGGCTATCAGAGATCGCAGTGTGCGGTGGTTCAGGACTTAATCGGTGATCCGGGTGTTGCGGGCTCAAGGAAATTGATCTTTGAAAAGGTTTAAAGTTGGTAGCGATCGATCGGTTCAAGTGCCACAGAGGTAGATTTTGATTTAAGGCAACAACTGGGCAGCGAAGGATGAGGAAGAACATGTGGGAGGTGTCTTGCGGTGGTTACATTTCTAGAAAGCCAAGTGTGAAACCAGAAGCCGGGTAGTTGCTTAAAGGAGAGGATTTAACCAAAGTGGGAGAGTGGCAGAGTAGCATATGGGTTCTGTGGTAGGATAGATATACGCGTTGAGGAAAGTTTATAGTGATTTGGAACTCATGGTGGACAGTGACTAAGTCTACGAACTTAATTTGGAATATTTGCTGCTATACGGAGAAGGGTTGGATACGACGGAAAAGAGTTGCATGATATGAAGAAGGATACAACATGACTTTGGATTGGAATGTATCGTCGCACGTTTAGTTGATGTCAATGGGGAGTGAACGGTCTTGTACAGCTGGTGAATGAGCACGGGCTCAGGATGGTTTAAGGATTTCATAGTAATTGTACTCGGTACAGCATTGTTGGAAGATGTCAGCATGGAATTTTCACAGGTGGGTTATTTCCGGTGAGCAGTTTAACTGTTGTGTGGTGATGAGGAATACTCTACGAAGAATTTTATTGACTATCCGACAAGAGGTCGAATATGTAAATGTGGCTAGTGATTTTGAGCGTTCATGAAATGGTTAACAAGAAAATTTCAAGGAATTTGGCGGGTCGATCGCGCGAGGTCATGTCAGTAAGGAAGAAGGGATCTTGGTAGGTGCTACGATCATGTAATGTTAGCTTCAAGCTAAGTGGGAGAGCCCCACCGCCTACGATTGGATTGCATGGTTTTCTACTTGTGAGGTTTCTGGGTATCGGCATATTGATAGGTTATTACGACTAAGGAAAGAAAACATCAGTGGCAATTTGAACAAAGGATTTGAGGAATGTATGCTACAATTGGTCTTATCGATTCATGTTCAGACTTTGGGAAGACTCGGAGTTTATGCTTTGTGTAGATGTGATTTACAAGGAAAGTGATTCAGCCGGGTGCATCTTTGAGAGGGTGTTCATCTGCTAGAAGAGCCTAGCAGTTTGGTTATATTCGGGACCAAGTCAGAGTGAGTGTATCTTAACAACAGTCCTAGTGGATTCAAAAGTTAAAGTGTGGTACCTAAGGATTTCGAGAAGGTAGTATGGTTAAGTATCGAGTTGTTGCAGCGGATTATAAAATGGGATTGGAGTGTTCTATGTTATCTTCGGTATGTGGTGTAGAAGTGGGAGAATGGGAGAAAATAACTTCGGAATCATAGAGAAATTATCAGAATGTCTGTACTCGTTGAAGATGCGAATATGCGCACAAGGAAAGTATGTGATGGTTCGTGGGTTTTGAGGCAGCGTGGTCTCGTGAAATAAGGTCACTCGGGATGAGTGCAGATTTGGGTTCATGATATTTTGAATGGAGCTATTATTATTTCTAGGGTAAGTCCCGAGTAAATTAGAAGAAGTGGCTCGGTTGGTAATGGTTGAATTAGCACGGTTATGGCAGTGACCAGTTTCTCCAACGTGAAGTTATACATGTGGTTTGTGGTTGTACATTTGGGCTTGAGCACCACCACAACTTGGTTGATTTGGGAGGTATTCGATTCATATGGCTCTGTTGTGTAAAGGAATTTTCGGAAGAGTTATGGAAGTTTAAAACACGACATGAGGTTGCATTTTTCTGCGGTTATGAGAATTCAGTCACGTGTTGCAATGGTTCTCCTGAAATAAGTCAAGTGAGAGGTTCCTATATGATGAAGTGTGTATTATATTAGTGGTTCGGGAGTTATGATGAAATTCTTATACTCTTGCGCATTGGCATGATTAGGTGCAGTGAGTAGCAAGGGAATTGGAAGTTGAGGATCAAGGTTGTGGTTTGGTATTGACAAGAATGTCACGAGCTCGGATGATCAGGGCAGAATTCAGATGTTTAGAGTGAGCTGGTATTATCTTTAGCGTCACCTGAGATCGATATCCTGTGTAAGAGGGTTGGTGTACTGATTTGTGGCTTCTTGATTTGCTTTACAGCATTAGTGTGGCCGGTGGTATGGATGTGCAAACTTATTACCTGGTGCGGAAAGTCATGGGAGCGTGTCCCACGGGAAGATTATATAAGCGTTACATGTAGTCACTTGCTTGATTGAAGATTGAAACCAAGCATGAAGATTGTGGTACTATCACTAATTTGAGAATTTATGCCTGAAGGGGGCACTCGGTTAATTTGATTGTGGACTGTGGAAGTTTGTTCCGGATTTGACGGTTGTTCTTGTGTGTCATGGGAAAAAAAAGGTTATTGTGGATCCTTGAAAGGTTATTAGCCTAGTGCAGTACGATCAGAATCGGGTTGAGGTCCGTGGATGAATCTAAATGTGAATGTGGACTCTATATCAGGCCGGATATGTTCATTTCAGCATAGTGTTATTTTCGGAGGATTCTTCGGGCCTTGGATATTATTTCTATTGTCGACCTTTCCGTGTAGTCTCTATTGTGCCATGTGGATTGTAAGGCGGTTTGATTATTCGCACTCGTATTGAGATCCCATATAGTTTGTGGTGTTATATGAGCAGGATGGCTCTCGAGATGCAGGTCATTTATTGTACCTTAGTTATGCTTGAATTTTATAGCGTATGACACTACCCGTCTCCCCAGGATTTGTATTATGCACTTGGCATGCTTATGGTTGATATTCGGGTATTTCGTGATTATAAGTATTTCTTTCGATTATCATATGTGGACCGGGTGGCACGCCGCCACGGGTATATGGTAGGATCGGGTGGCACGCCACCACGGATATGTTGTTTGGATAGGGTGGCACGCTGCCACGGGTATCATGGTTGGATCGGGTTGCATGCCGCAATGGTATCATGTGTGGATCGGGTTGCACGCCACAACAGTGTGATGTTGAGCACAGTTCCCTATATCTATTCCTGTGTGTTTTGTCCCGCATTTTCTAAGAAAGATTCATGACACCTTTTCAGTTTTTTAATTAGTTACGTGGGTTGAGAAGTTCTTTCCAGAGTTCGTTTTCCTTATGTACCACATTCGAGTTTGTGAGTTGTTGGCACATGGTGGCATCATATGATACCTTTGGTAGTGTTTGCGGTGGCTTATTGCCGAAACAACTTGTATTGGGTGAGACAAGATTTTTGGACCTGGGATCAGTGCGATCAAATTTATATGAAGCATATTAGAGAGCAAATATCATTATTTTGTTCATAATGAGGTAATGGTTCTAATCAAGAGAATAAACCCAATGATTTGTTGACTCGACAGTTGCTTATGAATTTCTGCACATCTCTTCCATCGTGGCAGCATTTCAAAAGTTGGAGCAGGACTTATACATGTCATGAAGTGTATTATGGGCATCAGATTTGTGGAATTTCGGCCATTGTTATCGGAGGATGTTATTATGGTGATGTGAACTATGCGGTGCATGGTAAGAATTTAGTAAGGATACACAATCGTGTTTGGTGCAGTGTGTAGTGATTGATACGGTGTTCTCATGTTGGAAACAGGCCTGGTGAAGAATTCCGGATGTTGGAATTTGACTCTAAGACTTACTTGACTAAATAAAGAGGAACATTTTCAGGTTTGCTCGAGCAAATGTGCTCAACTGGGTTATGGTAGCACGGGTAGGTGCACGAGGTATTAAACAGTGATTTCAGACACCTCCAGAGCAGTTCTTAGCACATTCGCGGACTAACGTATGTTTAAGTGGGAGAGAATGTAACGACCCGACTGGTCGTTTTGAGCTCTAGCGCGTCAATCAGCGGTTTGAGACCTCGAGTAGCTTCACTTCAGGTATTATGACTTGTGCGTATGGTCGAAATTGCATTTCGGGAAGTTCGGAGTTGATTTGGAATGAAAATTCTAATTTCGGAAGCTTTAAGTTGGAAGAATTGACTAAGGTTTTATTTTTAAGTAAACGACCTCCGAATCAGGATTTGAATGTTCCTACAGGTTCGTATGATGATTTTAGACTTGGGCGTATGTCCGGATCAGGTTTTGGATGACCCGGGAGCGTTTCGGCGCCTATTGTAGAAGTTGGCATTTTGGAAGAATTTCATAAATTTGGGTTGAAGTGCATTTCAATAATATCGACGTCCGTTTGGGATTCCAAGTTTGGGAATAGCTCCGTATGCTGATTCTGGTCTTAGGAGCGCATCCGGAAGTGGATTTGGAGGTCCGTATGTCATTTTGAGGTCATCTGGCAAAAGTTGGAAATTTGGTTAATTTTAAGAAGTTTGCCCGGGAGTGGATCTTTTGCTATCGGGGTCGGATTCTGATTCCTGAAGTTAGAATAGGTCCGTAATGTCGAATGTGACTTGTGTGCGAAATTTGAGGTCAATCGGACGTGATTTGATAGGTTTCAGCATCAATTGTAGAAGTTTGAAGTTTCAAAGTTCATTAAGTTTGAATTGGAGGGTGATTCGTATTTTTAACGTTGTTTGATATGATTTGAAGGCTCGACTAAGTTTGTAATGTGTATTGGGATATGTTGGTATATTTGGTTAAGGTTCTGAGGGCCTCGGGTGGGTCCCAGATAGTTAACGGAGCAAGTTTTGGACTTGAGGAATGGATTAAGTGCAACAGTTCTGGTGTAATCGCACCCGCGCAAGTTTGAGCACAGGTGCGTGACCGCAGAAGCGAGGAAATGGTCGCAGGTGTGGTTTGGGCGAAGCTAGGCAGTGACTGCAGGTGCGAAAGGTTGACCGCACCTGCGAGGTCGCAGATGCGGAGGTGCGTCGCAGGTGCGAGATTGAGAGAAGAGCCTGGGGGCGCAGGTGCGGAAGCATATCCACAGAAGCGGATGTGCATCTGCGCATGGGAGACCGCATATACGGAAATGGGCTGGAAGCCCTGGATCGCAGAAGCGATGGGAGATCCGCAGAAGCGGGACCGCAGATGCGGCCAAGGCACGGCAGGTGCGAAAATCGCTAGGGCGGTGAGGTTTATAAAAGACGGGCCATTTTCCTCCACTTTTCATTTGGTTGGGTAATTTTCAGAGCTCTTGGAAGGGAGATTTTCGTCATCTATGTCAAGGTAAGTGATTCCCACCTATTGCAAGTTAAATACTTGGATTATATATGGATTTAGACTTGAAAATTTATAGAAATTTGGGATTTTGGTAGAAAACCTAGAAATAGATATTTTTAGCTTTTGACCACGAAATTGGACATGCAATTTGGAACAAATTATATATTTGAGTTCGTGGTGTCATGGGTAAAGTTTATCTTCAAAAAATTTTGAATTCCGGGCACGTGGGCCCGAGGGTGATTTTTTTATCGACTTTTCGAACGGAGTTGCAAATTGTTGTGAACAGGATTATAACGAGTATTAGAGTATATATTTATGGAATTTCTCATTTATTTACTAGTTTTGGAGTGATAGGCATCGGTGTGAGTCGTTGGAAGGGCTTTGGGAGCCGATTGTGGAATTTCGTAGCGAGGTAAGTCTCCTTTCTAACCTTGTAAGAGGGAATGAACCTCATAGGTGAAATAATGCAATATGTGCTTCTATTGTGGGGGCTACGTACGCACAAGATGACGAGAGTCCGTGCGTAGCTACTAATATGTTGATGTCCGGGTAGTCTAGGACCAAGATCATGTTATAATTGCGATGCTTGCATCCTACTTGTTAATTTAAATTGCTTAAATCATATCGATACTTGGTAAAGGAACTTTAAAAAGTTTAAACTTCATTTACTTGACCATTAAATGAGAATTTTAAATTTTGGAATAATTGCCCCTTAATAAATCTTGAATTGGTTGTTTAATGTATTTTCTCTTTTGTGGAGCGGGCCGAACACCTCGGCAGGTTAAATAGATGCATCTATGGTTCGTGTCGTTCGACCTCGACAATGCACAGTTTAAATATTATGTTGGATCGAGTCGTACGACCTCGGCATGATTTGCGCATGATTGAATTGGTTGATTTGAAATTTATGATAATTGATATTGCTTCATTAGCCTGAGATACAAATTGATAAACGATGAAAAATAAATTTGAAAATTTCTTATTAACAAAGAATTTTTCACTTGTTTCATGATATTGAGCTTACAGTCGTTCTACGTAATCCATGCTAAATTATATCATTGGTATTTTATTTATAGCCCATAGTAAGTGTCGGAGCCGACCCCTCGTCACTACTTTTTAGAGGTTAAGCGGGATACTTACTGGATACGCGTTGATTTACGTACTCATACTACACTTGCTGAACATTTTTGTGCAGGTGCATATATGCCTAGTGGCCTCGTGGGCGCAATTATTGCTGGGATTTAGGTGAGCTGCACTTTATACTACGATCCGCAGCCAGCAGAGTCTCCTTCAGAGTATTTATATTTTTTCTGTCCAATCTGTATTCCAGACAAATGCTGTATTTTATTTTACGTTCCTAGTTGATGCTCATGCACTTGTGACACCGGGTTTTGGGGTGATTAGGGGTTGTTCTGTATTGAAGTTGTTTAAAATATTATTATTTATTTTGTAAACTCCATCTTTTACTAATTAATTGAAGAAAATATGATTTCAAAAATATTAAAAATAAGAACCAAATTAAGTATTTATTTTTGGCTTGCCTGACAACGGGGTCTGGCGCCATCACGACCTTTAATGGATTTTTGAGTCGTGACAACAAAAGTACAAAGAAAAACACAAAAATTCTATGATTTTGAAAACGCACTTTCACTAAAATGTACTTTCACATCCAAAAATTTCGCTCAGAAATTACTATTAGATGAAGAGATAGAACGAAATTTGAAGAAAAAATTCAAAATTCGAATCACTAAATACTAGGTGAAATTTGATTTCTCATGGTTTGGCTTTGGAGGTTTTGAAACTAACTCTGTAGCATTAAAGGACGAAGATAAATTAAATGAGGCATTAAATGATGGTGGATATGGGAATTCGTTAATTGCGTGGGCTGTTGGGTAAAATAGCTTGGGTCGGGTGTGGGAATCCGCTAATGGATGGGTCGTGTAAATAGTCTGAGCCACATGGATAGAAAAAATAAATAATTTGAGCCTGGGTATTAAATTGTAAATAGTTTGAGCTTAATAGGTATAAAGTGAGATTTTGTCACAAAAGAAAGTGTTGCTCGCTAAAGGTCCATCTTTACTCTTCTTTGTTTACTATTTTATTTGGTGTTTATAGTTTAACTGATGTCGGCAACTCTTAATTCAGTTTTGGTAATTGTCTTTTTGTTAGCGTGTTTTTTTTCTTAATTGAATTTCTCGTTTTCTTTGGTATTTGTTGGTATACTGCATTGAGTTATGATTATGGGGAACAAATTGCTAAACCTGTTTAACATTGGATGATTTGGGTGAGTAAGACTTCATTTTAATTGGACCTTGATTAGATTTAACTGAGTGGCCCTTGAATGTTGCTGGTAAGGCAGAGGAGTCAGCCGTGGGCCAAGGGATTTGGGTTTTCAATGTAAAAATAGTACGGGCCAATTTTCGGACTGGTAATTTAAAAATAGTCATCGTATGCAAAGTCATTAAAAAATAGTCAATATTTTGCTGCAGCACGGACCGGTCCAGCATAATATACTGGAGATTGGTGCACCTGTGTATGAACTTCTAGCATATTATGCTCGAACTCCAACACGCGGAAAGTTCCAGTATAATATACTGGAGATTGGAGCACCTGTGTATGAACTTCCAGCATATTATATTGGACCGGTATATTATATTATGCTGGAATATTTTTCGGATTTTAAACAGTGTTTTCGTTCAGATTTATCTTTACATGAAAAGTAGCAAAATTTCGATTACTTTTGAAACTGTGGCTATTTTTTAATTACCACTTGTAAATCTGTCTATTTTTGAATTTCTCCCCGTTTTCAATAATATGATACAAAAGACATTTCTGACAAGACTAAAATTGTAAATCCGAGTAGTATTTCTTCCACAATAATTTAGATTTCCATAAACTCTTGGCCCCACAACAAGCTCAATGTAGCGAAGAAATAACTCACAAATCGCTAGTATGCTTTAAACGCATAGTAATAAATCAATATCGTGATTATGTATACGTTCGCGTGATATAATTATGATTTTCAAAATTAAACGCAATGTATGCGTTCGCGTAACTTTAACCGAACAATCTTAATATTAATAATAAAAGTGTTATCAATTGTGTACACGCATGCATGACATGATTTTTAATGAGCCAAACAAAATGGGTACACGTACGCGTAACTCGTTTCAAGATAATTCCATAAATTCGAATAATCAAGCAATTAAAAGAGGTTTAAGGCAAAAGTGCATAAAATTTCCAAACAACACAATAATATATAAAATTTAATTAAGTCAAATTTAGTCAGTAAAAGCGACCGTGCTAGAATTATGGGACTCGGAGAATGCATTACACCTTCTCTTCGGTCAACAGAATTTCGTACTCGGACTTTATTTTCGCAGACCAATAGATTAAATAAATAAGTCTTAATCCATTGGGCTAGCCCATTTAATTTGGCTAAAGTGATGAGTCCACTTCATTAAGCCCAAGATGTCATCTTCCTAGAGGCCCAGTTTGGTACGTGTCAAAATGACAAGGCACGCCAAGTCAAACAGAAGAGCCAATGAGATCATGCCACGTGTCAAAATGACATGGCATGCCAAATCAAATTAAAAGGCCAATGAAACCGCGACACATGTTCAAGTGACATGTTTTAGCCAATCAAATGCGGTCTTGTTACTCTGCAATCTGATTAGCCGGAAAGAGTTTGTCTTCATCACAATTTTTTCCTCCCACAACTATAAATAGGGGTCTTCATAACCAAGAAAAGACATGAGAAGTTATAACAAGAAGACATGAAGGAGCTCGTGGATCAAAGGCCACAATTCTCTGCAAACCGCAAGTGTTCAAGCATTCGAGTACTTCAACATAAATTTCAGGTATTCAAGATCAAGAACGAAGTCAAATCAAATACAAGGCATTAAAGATCAAGGCTACTTGTTCGTGATAAAATTCGTGGCAACAATAAAGTGTTCGCGACGGATAAATCAAATTCAAATTCAAGATCAAACTCAAAGGCCCTTGAATTTATATTGGAAAAGTAGAATCAAATGAATCATAGAGATGGTTTCATGTTTATTGTATCTAAATTATTTATGAATACTCTTGAGAAGTTATTTTCCTTAATTTGTGTACCAAACACCAAAAAATGAATAAGATTACTGCTTATTTTCTTTTACGGAAAACATTTTCCGTTATACCAAACACATCCTTAGCCTCTAAATTTTGCCGTTACTTGTAAGGAGCGTAGAACTGATGAAACTTGAGGCTGGACTACAGGCTTCTTATATGTTAAAATTTTGTTTCATTAGAATGTTCCTTAACTTGCCTCCCTACTCTCCGGGTAGCCGAATAGAAATAAGATATGCGTATATTCTATCCTCCCCAGATCTCACTTACGGAAATTCACTGGGTGGTTGTTGTTGTTCCTTAACTATTTCTCAGTACATATAATGGATGAGTTGGAATTTATTTAATCTCGAAGAATATAAGCACTTTAATTAAATATAAGATTTTTGTGTGTTTCATTATAGAAAAAATAAATAATAAATTCACCAAAACGCATTCAATCAATGCTAAAGTCAAATAGGCTTGGTTGTACTTTGTTTATCTTAAGACACTAGGCAAGCATCAGCAGAGGCGGATAAAAAAATTTAAGCTCTATAAATTTTTATCTCAATTAACCTTTTCTGCCTTCTTGTTTTTGTCTCGTTTTTTCTTAATTAAAATATATCTAATTAGGAAGGAGCTCTAAGATACAAAATATACAAATAATTAGTTAAATGTAATATACATGATTATTAATTAGTGATGACTAATTTAACGGCTAAAAGAAGTCAATGAAAGTTTAAGTTAAATATAGCCCATAAAGCAAGATAAAATTTATTGTTTAGGCAGCCAGAATAAGTTGGGCAATAAAGCTAATGAATGTCCAGACGCTATTCGATATGCCATTTCCCTAGTGGCTAATAATGGTAAATCAAAACAGTACAAATGAAAAACAGAGAATTTGAACAATAATTAGTATTTGACTAAGCTTTTAAAAAATATTTTTAAGTGTATTTTTCGAAAAAATATTTTTGGAAAAAATTAATTTTTTGTGTTTTCCAAAAACTGCTTCTGCTTCTACTCAAAAATACTTTTTTTAACCTTCTAAAAGCTTGGTCAAACACAATTAACTTTAAAAAAATAATTTTGACCAAAACAAAATACTTTTGGCCAAGAAGATACTTGTCCAAACATGCTATAACTAAGGCCATATTTCAAATTTTCATTCATTATTGGTAAGAAAAAAATGTGAAAGCGTATATTTGTGGAATGCTGGTGGTATATATTATTTTTCAAAAGAACCAAAAACAGAAAAGTTAAAATTATTGTTTAAGTTGATGAAATTTAAACTGCTTAGCATTTCAATTTTTGCTGGCTATGCTTACAGCTACCTTCGGGGTGGACCAGTTTCAATTATTAATGCAATAGTTAATTAAATGGCTTTTAATTACTCAGTTAACTTAATTGGTTTCCACAATAAAAAAAACAGTCGTAAATCCCAATCTACTATTCCTTGTAACTAGCAGTAACGACCTGATGTTTCTCCTCCACGAGTCAGAAATTCTAATAAGAAGATTCAGAAAAGCACTACACTAAAAAGTTTCTTTATATATACATAGTCTTTTTACTTGTATACGTATTGTTTTTTCAACGAAGGGGATTCAATTAAACCCCTTACGTATAGCGGTTCGCCACTGCTCCATACCATGAATAACTTCTTCAAAAGCTCTAAATTGGCTCAAAAGTTCTTTAATGGCTTCAACCGAGTCCAACTCAAGAAAACTCAGAGTGTTCGCCACCTGTCCCAACTTACTGGAAATATTGAAACCGAATTACGTAAAATTTCAGCAAATTATGTTCCATTGACACCCATAAGTTTTTTGGAGAGAGCAGCAGATGTTTTTAGAGATAGAACTTCAGTTGTGTTTGGCTCTTCGGTTAAGTACACTTGGGAAGATACACATTCTAGGTGTCTAAAACTTGCTTCAGCTTTGGTTCAGTTAGGAATTTCTCGTGGAGATGTGGTAAAATATTACTCCCTACGGTCTATTTTAACCGATTTTTTGGCTTTTTTTTTTTTTTTTTTTTTTTTTTGCAGTCCACAATATTTGATTTTTTCTTCGAAAACAACCTCTCTACTACCTTAGGGTAGGAGTAATGTCTGTATACACACTACCTTCCCAAAACCCACTAGTGAAATTTTACCGGGTCGTCGTCGTCGTTGTTGTTGTAATATTTGATCTTTTCAGATATAAAAAAAGGAATTAACATTTTTTTTCCAAAGTTGCCCTTGAAGTAAAGAATCTAGGAGTATTTGTTGTATTTCCAATGAACAAATTAAGGTTAATATGGTCAATTTTATTGTTAATTAATTCTAAAAGGTAAATTCCTTAACATGTGTGAAAACAGTTAAAAAAATCAATTAAAGTAGACCGGAGGAAGTAATTTCTATCTGCTGGACTTAACCAGCGTAAAATACTCTTAACTTGGTGTGATATTATCAATTTTGGGCCAAAGCGATTATCCACAATAAGCTCACACAATTAAGAGATCTTTAACTCTCCTACCAATCAATGTAGACTTTGTTCGCACACCTAATAATATTATTTTTCAAGCATTTGCTTTTAAATTTTTTACTTTTGCTTGAAATTGTTTTAATGATTCAACTTGTTATATTTTTGCAGGTTGCAACTCTGGCTCCTAATGTACCAGCGATGCAGGAATTGCATTTTGCAGTACCAATGGCTGGAGCAGTTATTTGTACATTAAATACACGCCTTGATTCAGCAATGATAGCTGACTTACTAAAACATTCAGAAGCCAAAATCATATTCGTTGATCAGCAATTGCTCCAAATTTCTCAAGAAGCACTCAGTCTTCTTTCAAAAGACAAAACAATTAAACCACCAATTCCTGTACTAATTCCTGAATCCGAGAATCCCTCTCCTCCTATACCTGAGACATTGTCGTCTAATAACATTCATGAATACGAAAATCTTTTGGCAAGTGGGAGTAGCAATTTTACAATAAAATGGCCAAAAACTGAATTTGATCCAATCAGTATAAATTATACTTCCGGAACAACGTCACAATCCAAAGGAGTTGTCTACAATCACAGAGGCGCGTATCTCAATACTATTGGTACGTTTCTGGTTTATGGAATGGGTTCGATGCCTACATACCTTTGGACAGTTCCCATGTTTCACTGCAATGGATGGTGTTTGACTTGGGGAATGGCTGCAATTGGTGGCACAAATGTTTGCCTTAGGCACATCTCTGCTAAAAATATATTTGAAAGTATTTCTCTCTACAAAGTCACACATATGGGCGCAGTACCAACCGTCTTGAGCATGATAGCAAATTCTCCACCAAGTGACAGGTGTAAAAGTAATCTATTGTTGACCATTTAATTTAAAAGCTTGGTTAAAAGAGCGCATGCCGCTAATTATTTAATTATATTATGTCTGTCTCAGGAAGCCGCTTCCACATAAGGTGAAAATATTAACAGGTGGATCACCACCGCCTCCGCAGATCTTTTCCAAAATGGAGGAGCTCGGGTTCGGAGTAACTCATGCATATGGAATAACAGAAACTCATGGTGTAGCAACATCTTGCTTGTGGAAGCCTGAGTGGGATTCTTTGCCTCTTGAGGAACAACTCGCGCTTAAAGCAAGACAAGGGGTGCGACATCTTTGTATTGAAGATGTTGATGTTAGAGAGTGTGAGACAATGGAAAAAGTGTCACCTGATGGAAAGACTATTGGCGAAGTTATGTTAAGAGGAAACACTGTAATGAGTGAATATTTGAAAGATGTTAAAGCAACCGAAGAAGCTTTTAGAGGCGGATGGTTTCACAGTGGTGATCTTGCTGTAAAACATCAAGATGGTTACATAGAAATTAAGGACAGGTTAAAAGACATAATAATTTCAGGAGGTGAAAACATAAGCTCGTTTGAGGTTGAAAGAGTTTTGTATAGACATCCAGCAGTAGTTGAAGCAGCAGTAGTAGCACGACCAGATAATCACTGGGGACAAACACCTTGTGCTTTTGTTAAACTGAAGGAAAGATTTGAGGAAAAAATTACTTCACAGGAAATAATTAATTTTTGTAGGGATCATTTGCCTCATTACATGGCACCTCGGACAGTAATTTTTGAAGATTTACCGAAAACTTCAACTGGAAAGGTACAGAAATTCATATTGAGGGAGAAAGCAAAAGCTTTCGGCAGTCTTTTCTACACTGAAGTCTAAAGAAAGAAGTATATACTCGAGCAGGGGTGGAGCCATTCGATATATATATATATTTTTAATTTAGAATCCATTAACTTAAAATAATTAGAATTCTGAGTCCATTTTAAATCCAGTTGTTCCCCTTCAGTTCTCAAGTTAATTATTAGCATGGAAATGTGTGTACATTCATTTTATGTTCTTTTAAATTACTAGCTGAGATCAGTATTTACTGGTGTTACGTTCTTTCCCAATCATTTTGTGACATTTGATTGGAGGATTAATTTCACTTAGTGTCGCTAAACTTCACCTTTTCATACCCATATTTTAAACATAAACAATTAAAAAAACATAATTATTTTTGTCCGTAAATAATTAAATATCAAAATAATGTCAATTTGCAATCGAGGGGGAAAAAAAAAGCAACATTTAGGCGAATGCACATTTTTATTCCGACTTAATTAAGCCAGCACGGCGCCAACTTTTATCATTATTTTGTTTGACTTTATAATTAAGTAAAAAAAACTCCTACCAAGTACCAACTAAGAAAGAGTGCCCATCTTTCATTCTGCACGTCCTTTATTTGACACATTTTTAATTATTTAATTTAACTTATGAATATTCGATTGTTGCTTTTGCCAATTAATAACTATTACTTGTGTACTTAGATTAATTTGATACCTTTGACATATTGCTTCTCTTTTCTGTTATAGTATATCTTTGCATTTCCCTTTCGTTGTCCAGTTTCCAGTTTCTGGTGAATCGATCAGTTAGCTGCTATGGCAATAATATCAATTCTCAGTACTAATATTTCAATGCCTCAACAAGTATTGAAACTAAATAGAGAGGTAATTTCAAGCTTCAATATTAAGAAAATTTATTCATAATTATATACTTCTGATATCTATGATCGATCTGTTGGTGTACTTTGGTTTAAAAACTAAAATGCAGTTCAATTTTTATTTTATTTTTGTCTTTATCAGGTTGTTACTGCTGAGGAACTTGGTCGTGCCAGAATGCTCACCTTAAATTGTTAACACTAGCAATACAGTCCAGGCCCAATACAAGCAAGATCTGCACGGCCCATTAGTGCAGCCCATTAAAAATAGCCTTTATCATTTTACTTAGATTTTTAGCTATTGTTTTAGTTATATTGAGATATTTTGTAATAAGTCGGTACAATATTCTAGACAAACGAATCCTCTTCTCTTTCTCTCTCTATCTTCAAAAACCTTAGGATTTTCTTTCAACTTATCTCTACGCGATAATGGATTTTTGATGATGTTAACATGCTATCAGAGCATGGATTCGGTATCATCTCATCCTGACCTTCACTCCGATGCTACCCTTGACCGGAGTTTTCGTCTTTTCTGTTTGGTTCGCTGAAATTGAGTTTTCGTCTGAGGCGTGAATTCCTTGAAGAAAAATTGGGGATCTCTATAATTTTGGTTTGAAGTCGACTCTCCTCGTGTTGTGTTGCTGGAATCTAGTGGTTATCAACATTTTCTGCTTCATTCGAGTGCCATCCTATGGTTTTCGAATTTGCTCGCAATTGTTTCTCTATTTCAGAAGGCTGATAATATTCTTCATATCTACAACTTTACAGCTTATTTCTCTCCATGTGTGAGGAACATTCTGTGATTTTTATGCCGTGTGTGTAGAAATTGTTGTTCGTTTCAAGTCAACTTCGATCTCTAGTGATTGTATTTTATGTGATTGTATAATTTAACTAAGTCTGTTGTCATGGGTAGCATTCATGATAATGTAGATAATACCACAACCTCCAACTCTGGAGGTTTTGTGCCTTTCTCCCTAGATCCCTTTCACCCTCTGTATGTCCACCCTTCGGACAGTCCTGGTAGTCAATTGGTTTTAATACTTTTAATGGCACTGGTTTTGTTATTTGGAGAAGTAGCATGCTCACTTCCTTATCTGCTAAGAATAAACTAGCGATCCTAAATGGGAGAATATCTCAACCTGCTTCGGACTTATCCTATTACCCCTATTGGTAAAGATGTAATGATATGGTCAAGTCTTAGATCATAAACTTTGTCTCTTGAGAATTGCCACTAGTGTAATATGTCTTAAGACTACCAAAGAGGTCTGGAAAGAGATTAATGAGAGGTAAGGGCAGTCCAATGGGTCAAAATATCTACAAATTCAGAGAGAGATAAGTACAACTGTGCAAGGTTCTTCAGACACAGCTAATTACTTTACTAAGCTTAGAACACTTTGGGATGAATTGAATTCATCTTATGTGGGACCTACCTGTTTATGTGGGGCTCTTTCCAAGTTCATAGAAGATCAACAGTTGTTTCAACTCCTCAATGGATTAAATGAATCTTATTCTACTGTCAAAAGTACCATCATGATGATGAACCCTTTACCACCCATAAGTAAAGTCTATTCTATCCTACAACAAGATGAGAGCTAAAGAGAAGTACCACATGCTCCTAGTGTTTCTGGTGATTCTGCATCTTTTCTAACCCCTCCTGCTTCTTTCAACAACAACAATAGGAACTTCACTCAGAGAGTCAACTTTGACTCCAAAAGGAATGCAAATTCTTTATCTTGCAAGTATTGCAAGAAAATTGGACATACTGTGGACAAATGCTATAGGCTGCATGGATTTCCTGCCGATTTTAAGTTCATCAAGAACAAGAAATCAACATATTGTGTCCAGACTGAAGTTCCATATGCCTCCCCTTCTTGTTCTTCTATTGCCTCCTCTGATAATTCAACTCATGGTTTTACCAAGGAGCAATACCAACATCTTCTGAGTATGTTTCAGCAAGTTCAACTCTCTACTGGGATGTCTTCTGGTATTTCCTCCACAGAAGACTCTGTTTTTGCTTATTTTGCAGGTTTGTTCAGTGCTTATGTTGTTGATTATCATGTTTCTTATGCATGTGCATCTTCACATCTAGGTATACAACCTTGAATTTTAGATTCAGGAGCCACTAACCATATGACTCCACACAAACATCTACTTCAAAATCTCATACCTTTACCTAAACCCTTCCTTGTTAATTTACCCAATGGTTATAAAGTAAAAGTTATATCAACTGGATCATTACATCTTAGACATGATATAATATTGGTCAATGTTCTTCTTGTACCTTCTTTCCAATTCAATTTAATTTCCATTCATCAACTTATCATATAGTTGGATTGCATAGCAGTACTTACCAAAACCATTTGTCTTTTACATGGCCCTTCTCTGAAGAGACCACTGATAATTGGTAAGGCTGCTGGGAGATTATACTATCTACATCCAGATGCTGATTTGTTTCCATCTTCTCTTACTGCCTCTATAGTACAACCTAGTTTAATTTCTTATAATAAGCCAAGTTTATTTACTTCTTGTTTCAATCAACCTTCAATTACTGTTGATTCTGCTTGTAATCAAACATCCACTATTAATAAAATGGACTTGTTTTGGCATCAAAAGTTAGGTCATATACCTTTCATAAAATGAGATCTATTTCTTATTTGTCTGATAAAGTTTCTTCTAAACAATCTTTTCTTTGTCCAATCTGCCCAATGGTTAGACAACAGAGGTTACCTTTTCATGACAGTTCTATACAGTCTACTGCCCCCTTCCAACTTGTTCACATTGACATTTGGGGACCCTATAATACTAAGACATATAATGGGTTCAGGCATTTTCTCACTTTAGTGGATGATTATACTAGAGTAACCTGGACACACCTTCTATCTTGTAAGGGTAATGCCCTATCTATCCTTAGGGCATTTACATCTATGGTCAAAGTTCATTTTCATTCCAATTTTCATACTTAGAGGTCAGATAATGCTTTTGAATTAGGTAGTAGTGCTAAAGCTATTACTTTCTTTGAAAATGAGGGTAATCTTCATAAAACAACCATTCCTCACACCCCACAACAAAATGGTGTTGTGGAAAGAAAACACAAATATCTTTTGGAAGTTGCTAGGGCACTTCTATTTCAGTCTAAGCTTTCTCTCAAATTTTGGGGTGAGTGCATACTTACTGCTACTTACCTTATCAATATGATGTCTTCACCTCTTTTGCTCAACCTCTCTCCTTATGAAAAATTATATGGCAATCCACCCACTTATGAACACTTTAAATTCTTTGGTTGCCTTTGCTTTGCCACATCTCCTAAGGTGGGCAGGCATAAATTCCAGTCAAGAGCCATTTACTGCTTATTTTTGGGTTACCTCTGTGGAAAAAAAGGTTACAAGTTATTGAATCTCTCTAATTTTTCTGTTTTCTACTCTAGAGATGTAGTATTCCATGAACATGTTTTTCCTTACAAATCAGCATCTCATTCTCCTCCTTCATTCTTTCCTTCCTTTGTACAACCTTTTGCTGAATTCCCATCTCCTGCTTCTGCCACTCCTCCTACTACTGAAGATCTTCCTCCTCCTATTACTAGTCCTCCTATGTCTCATTTAGTACCTTCTCCTCCTCCTCTCAGCCTTGTCACTTCCGATCTTTCTTCCCCTAGTTCTATTGTTTCTAATTCCTCCTCTGACATTCCTTCTCTTTCTCATATTTTTCCTCCTCTTAGGAAATATCTTAGAACAGTTACCAAACCTACCTACCTGAATGACTATGTTTGCAGTTCTGCTTTACTTCCTGCTCCTTTTGATTCCTCCATGGTTGCTCCTAGTGACCCTCATATCCTTGAGCCTCAGTTTTACCAGCATGCAACATCAAACCCTGCATGGCAGGAGGCTATGCTACAAGAATTTAGGGCTCTTGAAGCAAACCAGACCTAGGACATTGTTCCTCTACCACCTAACAAGAAAGTCATTCCTTGCAAGTGGGTCTATAAGATCAAACAAAGGACTGATGGTTTTGTTGAAAGGTATAAGGCAAGACTGGTTATTAGGGGTGATGCTCAAAGTGAAGGCATTGATTTTACTGAAACTTTCTCCCCTATGGTCAAACTGACCATTATTAAATGCCTATTGGCCTTGGCTATCAAGAGAGGTTGGACTGTTTTTCAACTTGATATAAATAATGCTTTTATCCATGGTGACCTAAGTGAGGAGGTCTACATGAAGGTTCCTCCTGGCCTTGACATATCTTCTTCTTCCACTTCTTCACCACTGGTTTGCAGACTTAAGAAGTCTCTCTATGGCCTCAGGCAGGCTTCTAGACAGTTATTTTCAAAACTGTCTAAAGCCCTACTCTCTAGAGGCTACATTTCCAGTCTTAATGACTATTCTCTCTTCACCAAATCAACTTCTGGTTCTCTGGTGGTTCTTGTTGTATATGTGGATGACATCCTCTTAGCTGGGGATGATGTCTCTGAATTGAACTCCTTAAAGTCTTTCTTGGACTCTCAATTCAAGATCAAGGATCTGGGTACATTACACTATTTTTTGGGGTTAGAAGTTTCCCAACATCCTCAAGGGTACCTTGTGACTCAACAGAAGTATGCCACTGATCTTCTTGCTGAGTTTAATTGCCAACATTTCACTCATGTTGTCACTCCTTTGGACTCGTCCTCCAAATTGGTATTGGACATGGAAGAGCTACCTACTGATCCCAGCACCTATAGAAGATTGATAGGCAAACTTAACTTCTTACAACACACCAGGCCAGATATTTCCTTTTCTGTGCAGCGCTTGAGCCAATTTCTTCAGAAGGCTCAAGTTCCCCACATGCAGGTTGCTTTATATGTTCTGAGGTACCTTCTGAATGATCCAGCCCAGGATATTCTGCTTTCCAACAGTTTTGATTTTTCTCTTCTTAGTTATTCTGACTCTGATTGGGCTGCCTATGTTGTCTCTCATAAATATGTATCTAGTTTCTATATCACTCTTAGTGGCAGCCCTATTTCATGGAAAAGCAAGAAGCAACCTACTATATCCTTGTCTTCACCTGAAGCTGAGTACAGGGCTTGAGAAAAAATGTTGCTGAAGTTTCTTGGTTAGTTCGACTTTTGGGAGATCTTGGTCTGCCCATTTGCAGTCTTGTTCCCATTCACTGTGACAGTCAAGCTGCCTTACACATAGCTAAGAACCCTGTCTTCCATGAACGTACCAAACACATATAAATTGATTGTCATTATGTACGTGAATGTCTGAATGCTGGCCTTATTTCTTTGCATTTTGTTCCCAGTTCTGCCCAACTCGCTGACATCATGATTAAAGCCTTACCTGGACATCCTCACTATGGTATTCTTTGCAAGCTTGGTGTGTTTTCACCCTCCAACTTGAGGGGGGAGGGGGTGTTAACACTAGCACTACAGTGCAGGTCCAATACAAGCAAGATCTGCACGACCCATTAGTGCAGCCCATCAAAAATAGCCTTTATCATTTTACTTAGATTTTTAGCTATTGTTTTAGTTATATTGAGATATTTTGTAATAAGTCGGTACAATATTCTAGACAGACGAATGCTCTTCTCTTTCTCTCTCTATCTTCAGAAACCTTAGGGTTTTCTTTCAACTTTTCTTTACGCGATAATGGATTTTTGGTGATGTTAATATAAATCGGCCTAACCAA
Organism: Nicotiana otophora; assembly: GCA_000715115.1. Classification (NCBI taxonomy): domain Eukaryota; kingdom Viridiplantae; phylum Streptophyta; class Magnoliopsida; order Solanales; family Solanaceae; genus Nicotiana; species Nicotiana otophora. The sequence goes on along the minus strand of AWOL01S0005361.1, from coordinate 67,597 downwards.
TTAAATTTTTTAGCAGAGAGAAGGGTATATTACTCTTCAATTCATGTGGCGTAGTTTTATTGCAGATTAGTTAGAGTTTAAGAAAAAAAGAAAATCTTTATAAAATTTATGGTGTTAAATACGTCATGAGATTTGTATGGTTATAAAAGCATGTTATTAACAGTAAATAAGAAGTTTAAAGATGAATTATTTCTACTTATATAGAACGATATCATTCTTTTTGAAACATAATATAAGGAAATATCATTCCTTTGTTAGATATTAATGATGGGGCAGAAATTTGAGAAATACGAGAAAGATGATGAAGCTGAATTTATAATCATCAAGGCAAGTATCTATTTTGCTAAGCATGTTCGTTTTTTGTAGGCAAAATACATAAAGTCCCCTGAACTTGTTCGAAAAATTTGATCGAACACTTAAACTAAACGTGAGTTTCTTTACCTCCTAAATGCATTTAGAGTGAATTATTTTCCTCCCTGAAGCACTAATACTACTCTCATAATATAAGGTGTTTCACACACGCGCGCCACATTAGCACCATATCAGCGCCACATCAGAAATTTTCAATCTTTGGTAATTTTTACTCTTTTGTTTTTCTTTTTTGTTACTTATATTTTTACACTAATATTCCCAATTAACCACTTAAATCCTTCAATAATAATATAGCCAGCATCTCTCTATTTTTTCAATCAAATGAGTATAAAATTTAGAGTCAACAAAATCTCAATCTATTTCTCTTTTTTCAGCAAAACAATTACAGAGCCTACAGATATGTCTCCATCTATTCTCCTTCTAATTTATATCCGAAATGCTCCTTTAATTTTTTTCCCATTTCACTTCCATCCGTTGTTTGAGATACCACCATATTTTATTGTCGGAGATGTTAAATGATTTATTACAGTGTGGTAAGTCGACGATGACGACCTCTGTTGTAGCGCTAATTCTCCATGCGGCTTCATTCTCTTGTTTCGTCCTTTACAGAGCTGGGTGAAAATGTTGGGTTAAAAATATAAATAGGTCACATTGATTCTTTTGTCTTATAGTTTAGTAGAAATCTGCACATTAATTCAAAATCTTCTACTATACTTATTGAAAAAACGAACTTAGAAAACAAAATAAAAAAAACAGGCCTCAAGAAGAAAGGGGGGAAAGGAGAACGAAGGGGAGTGGTTGAAGAAGTAGAAGTTAGAAAGGAAAAGGGCCCGCCTTTCATATTTTTTATCATGTACGCACTTAAAAAAAATTATTTTTTTGCCACATCAGCTATTATTTGGGAAAATAATTCACTCCAAATGGGTAAAGAAATGCTCACTATTCAAACCTGTTTTTGGACCAGTTTAATGAGATCTTTATGTATTTTGCCTTTTTTTGTAATATAAATAGGGAGCTGGTCGTACTTTCTCTACTGGTGGAGACTTAAAAATATTTTATGATGGCCGAAACACAAGTAACTAGTTCTTAAGTTTACTCTTGTTTACGTTTTCGTTTGTTTATTTGATATGATGATGTCATGATCTGAGCTTAAGGAGAGAAGTGAGATTTCATGTCACGATCCGAAATTTTCACCTTCGGGATCGTGACGACGCCTGACATTTCACTTGCTAGGCAAGCCAACGTTAGAAAAATTTAAACCATTTTTAACAATTTACCTTAATTAAATAGTATAGAAATCAAAAACCGGAATAATATCTGAATTTAAATGTGCAAACCAAAAATAATACGGTGTCTAAACACCATCCAAGAACTAGAGTCACAAGTGCACGAGCTTCTAGAATAATACAAATAAGGGTCTGAACAAAATATAGTTGTCTGAAAGAAAGCACACAACTAAGATAAAGTAGAAGGGGTACTTTAGAGCTGCGAACGTTGTGCAGTTATACCTCAAGTTTCCTCTGATAGCTGGATCCGAGCAAATCTGCAGTATGCCGCTGGGACCAACTCCGGTATCTGCACAAGAAGTGCTGAGTGTAGTATGAGTACAACCGACCCCATGTACTCTGTAAGTGCCGAGCCTAACCTCGACGAAGTAGTGACGGGGCTAAGGCAGGTCGATTACATTAACATGTACGCGTTAATAATAATAATAATAATAATAATAATAATAACAAAAAAATAAGTAAGATCGATAAATCATATCAATAATTGAAGTCAATTCAGCAGTCATAAACCTTCAATTAATTTTCGTTGCGGCGTGCAACGCGCTATAACAATATAAACTTAGAATAAAATCCGTTGCGGCGTGCAACTCGGTCCAACAATATAATCTGTCAATTAAATTCCGTTGCGGCGTGCAACCCACTCCAACAATATAAACTTTCAATAAATCCGTTGCGGCGTGCAAACCTCTCCAACAATATAAACTTAAAATAAATCCATTGCAGCGTGCAACCCGCTCCAACAATATAAACTTTCAATAAATCTGTTGCGGCGTGCAACCCGCTCCAACAATATAAACTTTCAATAAATCTGTTGCGGCGTGCAACCCGCTCCAACAATATAAACTTAAATTAAATTTGTTGCGGCGTGCAACCCGCTCCAACAATATAAATTAACAACTCTTAAATGTAAAAATACTCCAACAAATACCACATTCAATAAGGAATTATTAGGCAACAAGGCATACAATGATTAGGATTTATTTAGAAAACAAGTAATGATAAGTAGCAATTAATTGTAAAAATCAGGGAGAAAATAAGCAATTTAATATTTAATATGCTAATTGTCAAGTAGCAATTAAGACACATAAGTCAAATAAGCATGTAGCAATTATAGCATGAATTCAAGACATAATATTGGACAAGGAATATGAGAGAAATAATTAATATAATAATTAATTTATAATTTTCAGATAAATAGGCAAACAATCAATTTGACGACGTATAGGCACTCGTCACCTCGCCTATACGTCGTTACATATGAAATTCAGGCAACAAATAATTCAAGCTTCTATTCCCTCAAGTCAAGGTTAACCACGACACTTACCTTGCTTCGCAGTTTAAGTGATCACTCGACCATGGCTATTCCTTTCGAATTATTCTCCAAACCAACCAAATCTAGTAATTTATTTACCAACAATTCAATTTGAGCTTTAGAAATTATTCACAATTCGAAAGAGACTTAATTTAAGTCATTTTGAGAAAAGTAAACTAAAAGTCAACGTGGGTCTCACTTTTCGGAACCCAACGAAAATTACGGAATCCAAACACCCATTCCGATACGAGTTCAACCATACAAAAATTATCGAATTCTGACATCGGATTACCTTTCAAATCTTCATTTTACATTTTTGGAAAATTTTACAAAAATCTGATTTTCTTCAATTAAATTCACGGATTCATGATGTAAAGAAACTTAAAAAAGCATCTCCAACAGGATTAAAAATAACATTGAGATCCTTTATATGCATATGTAATATTTCTTCTGTCTCGATTTATGTAAAACGGTAAAAATATTGAAATTTCGAGAGTCAAACGAATCCTTCTCTTCTTTGACCGTGATTATTTTATGTCTTTCACCGAGCGCATATAAACCAAAAGAAAGGATCTTACCTTTTTCTCAAATTTCTTTGCCAGATACGAGAAGGAAGGACAAAAACACTGTGTGAATGCTTGAGGAGAGAATTCAGGATTACGATGAACATACAACGAACCATAATATTCAGTGATTTCTATCAGGCACGAATCTAGAATTTCTAGAACATGAATGCATCACTAAAGAAAAAAGAAGAAAAAAAGTACTAAGTGGAATTGATCATGGGTTAACGTACCCCATATTTTAGGCCTAGATCCATTTCTACGAGGTAATTTTTTCATTTCTTTTTTAATCAAAGGTATTCATAAGTATTTTACATGTAGAAGTACACTTGGTTTTTTATTTTTCATTTAATTTTAAAACTAAATAGAGTTTATTGATTTATTTATAAAGGGCATAAGGGCTGTCATCATTGACAAGGATAAGTCTCCAAAGGTATTCTCTTCTCCTCCTTCAATATGTTTAATCTAAACACACAATTAATTTGTCATATACTCTCCACTCCAATGTTGGTAGCTTCATTGACCATACAAGTGTGTATATATAACCATTAGGCTTATCCGACTGATAATAGCGAATGAATTTTTTTTCAGTACTGAAAATGATAATAAACAGTTAATGTGTTTATTAGAAAAATTACTGATAAAACGCTTCCCTCATTTCCTTTCTAGTGGAACCCTTCAACTCTTAACAATGTGCACGATGATCAGCTCGACTTGATCTTCAAGCCATTCGAAGAACATGACTTGGAACTTCAAATTCCAGAAGACGATGAATGCAGGTTCAAATTAATTCGTTTTGTTGCACTTTATCCAACAAAATATTTTGCATTATTGAAGAAGATTGTTAAGACTTTAATCTTGCATGTGATATTAATTAACAGGTGGGAAGGAAATTATGAAAATTCTCCTAACCAAGTGACAATTCAAAGGGCCTCTCCATCAAAAACAGCCAAGTATATAGTCTTGATTCTTGTGTACTCACAGGGGCGGAGCTAGCTTGAACGAATGAAAAAATTATACTGTGCAGATAGGTTCAAATTCCAAGTGTGACATTTCCGAATCCCCTTGACATAATGAAAATTTCTAGTAAAGTGACAAAAACTCCCCTGTCGTAGATTCAAATCTCAAGTGTGACATGTTTTAGCGCTACTTCTCAATCAGGTAGAGAGTGCGAAAACAAAAACAGGGAGGAGGTAACATACCCCTTGTCAATAGTGGTAGAATTCAACTAATCTTGATAAGCAAGTTACATTTACTAACTACTACCAAATAACAGGGAAAATGAAAAGAGAGGATGTGAATCTAAGCAAGAGTAAGAAGAATCTATTTAACAAAAAATGGACAAAACAAAATTCACTTTTCTTCCTTTGTGGATTATATGTTGAAAATGGCCTTCCATTCATCCTTGCTGCTGTACAATTGATTGAACTATTTTAAGAAGAATAGGTCACACTTCTCAGAGTCTCTCGTCGACTATATCTAGCTAAAAAGTTCCAAGCAAGCAAAGCAGCTCCAATGGCAGGTTCCACCTAATTACCAATAGTTGAGAAAATGAGACGACTAATTGGTTGAGAAACACTACTTGGCTAAGCGGTAGCATAGTGATGCAATGCTCACAGAACCAGTTAACATTTTGCACGTTGCACGACACCTTTTAGGAAGGATTCGACCTATATCTATCAACGATAACAACAACAAACCAAGTGAAATTACACAAGTGGGGTATGTGGAGGGTAATGTGTACGCAAACCTTGCCCTACCTTATGAAGGTAGAGAGATTGTTTCTGATAGACCTACGGCTCAAGAATAGTGAAAAGGAAGCAATAAACAAACAATAGCAACAACAAAGCAATAGGACAACGGAAGCAAATGGCACAGAAGACTTACATGCATCCATAATGTAAAAAACTTTTACACTATGTGTATTTTTACCTGTTGTAGCAAGTTACCTACCATGTTTTACGCAACATGATAGTGTAAAATTATTTGTACACTGTCAGTGTATAGAAGTTAAGCTCTTCTACGGAAAGTATAAACCTTTTATTTTTCGATATGAAGAAAATAAATTAAGCATTATCGGGGAGATTACACTTGCCTTCGGACAAATGGGATGAACACCGGGGAAGTCCTTGTGTATGCAGTTAATCACTTCTCTTCCTATATCCCATTTCTTGTTGGCTTCAAGAACACCCCCAACCATAACAAGAGGAAACGGATCATTTCCATCTATAGAGAATTCAATTCAAAACCAACTTGTTAGTCATGTCCGGGGACAATGTTGCACAAATACTTAGGTAAGACAAGTTTGACAATACATAAAAAGAACATCTAAAACGAGCTTCTGATAATGAAGTCAATTTTTTCAAGGCTAATCAGTGCTTGGAGGTAATATATACAGAGACACAACAACAACAACAACAACAACCACCCAATATAATCCCACTAGTGGGGTCTGGGGAGGGTAGTTTGTACGCAGACCTTACCCCTACCCTAGGGTAGAGAGGTTGTTTCCGATAGACCCTCGGCTCCCTCCCTCTAAGAACTCCCCACCTTGCTCTTGGGGTGACTCGAGCAACCCACTCTTGTCTAATATATACAGAGAGAGTTTACCACAAATACATACAGTCATTTAGATATGAAGATATCGAACATTTTCATGTGATATAGTCCTATTGCAATGGCTTAACGATTGACAGCATACCTTCACCACACAAGTGTAGTCTTCTAACAACCGCTTTAACACTCGAAGCTAATTCTTGAACCGCATCTCTCAGTATCTTATTTGCTACTTCATCACCTCCCTCTGCACAAGACACTACGACTGGAACAAGAGCAGCAATCCGAGCCCAAGATGGATCTGAATAGGTCCACCTGAGAATCAAATGAAAAATTGTTCTGACCCAAAGAGTTCTTCTGAATACACGATTTTAGAGATGAGAAACGATACACTGATTAATTAATAAATAGGGATAATATTTTAGATGAGGATAACTCATAATTAAACATTAACATAAACATAAGCTTGTAAAGCTAAATACATAAATATCATTATGCATGTTTACTACAGCAACTGGTGAATACTACAAATATTGTTCCTTTGACATTTAGGTATCAAGTTCAAATGTGTTCCCTCTGCATCTAAAAACAAAAACCAGAAAAAAAATGATAACAACATGAGTTATGAATGCTAGTCCACAAATGTGCATGCATCTTTTCAATAACAAATTTTGACTGTATGAGGTACTTTTTCATGTCTGAGGCAGTAAATTGCTTAAAAGAACAACCGACTCATAAGCAAAGTTTATGAGATTAATGATTCAAAATTTTGATCAAGTACCCGATAAGCTCATCAGGAGAAGAAAGATCCAGCTTCCGTAGAATACTTGGCATAAGTGCAGTGTATGGACCACGACCATCATAGGCTCTAACTGCAGCAGTCAATGCCTGTGCAGCTATACCATATCCACTGCATGTGAACAAGAAATAGATCTTTTAATTTAACCAACTAAAGGAAAAGTACAACCACCAACGAATTTTATAAAGCCATTAACAGAATATCTCGAACTGGATCAGAACAAAATGTGGGCTACATAACCAGATGGTTTGAGACAGCATAAACAACTGGAAACTTAAAATGACAAGTGGTAATGGAATCTGGAATGAGGTTTGGAAGATGTAACCAAAGAGGGTAACTTCCACTAATAATGCTTTAAGCTTAAATATGAGACAGCAAATTAAGGATTAAAATTTAAGACGAAAGTGCCCATATCGTTATCTAGTTGTCAGCCAAATATCTCAAATGAAGTATCATTAGCAATAACTTTTATTGGCTCTCATTTCACAGTAGACAATGGACTTGCAAGGTGGGAGAAGAAGCCAAAAGGATAAAATAGCACTTTAAATCATGATAATAAGACGACAAATGTAGTGATGCCGTGACATGTATACCTTCCCCAATCTCCTAATACAGGTCCGGCACCTGCAGCTCGAGCGTCTCTCCCATCTTCAGTAAAACCATAAGCAATTGTTCCTGTACCAGCAATAAGGACACACCCGTGAAGCTTTCCCATTGTTCCACTTGCAAGAGCTGCCACAGCATCATTCTGAACAAAGAATTGGACATGGCTGGGAAATATCTCTCTAGAAAAAATTAAAGGAATTTTTTTTAGTAAAAGATAAAAGGTGTATGTAAGTAAATATGAAGTCAAGGAAAAGAAAATCATCAAATATAGCAGATTACAGCGGAATGATGAATCCAAATAAAGAGCAAGGACAAGTACAGAAGACAGGGGGAGAAATGTAAGAGAATCTCCAGTCACGACTCACAAGATGTTGTGCCAGATGGTGATTTATAAAGTCAAGTCTCCCATTACCAGAAGAACAATGAATGACGCAATGCATCTTCAATGGCTAGAAAGAGTTTTCATTAAAGATTATATAATCATTTTCTAAACTTCCAACCATTTCAGACAGACTTAATAGATTTGGATATTCACCGAAAGCAGTATCTCATCTTTAATTGCACTTTATTTCACCTTGTAGCAGCAGAGGGCACGCTATGAACACAGCATTTAGAAACTAGTCACTAGTGCTGGATGCATACAGTAAAAGCACATGACAAATTTAATATGGAAAGACGATAATAAAGTATGAATTTTTGAGAGCATACCTAAGCCAGTTAAGTATCCGTTCCTCATCTGTTGGATGGTTGACACCGGAGACAGCCAAACAAACAGCTTGTACACAGAAACGTGTCGAGCGCGCTTTTGAAAGAGCATCAGCCATGACTAGCTCGAGAGCATCCCTTGCGGCGTGTTCTGTAAACAGATATCTATTGAGAACTATGGGTAGCAGAGTACGGATCCTTAAATAAACTAGACGAAAAAGGGATGAAAACGAATAACATTTGCCTGTCAGATATCCTCACAATCGTCTACATAAAAAGCATAGAGGTATTTTCTTTAACTGAAGATAACTGTTTTCCCCTCCAACAAACAGATAACTGCTCAATCCATTTCCTCAAACAGAAATAGATCAGGATACGGTCTCATCTCCTTGATAAAGATAACCCAAGGGAGAAGTACATCCAACACCAGAAAAAGGATTTTGGTCAGGAGGCTCTCTCAGCACCATTTTGTTCCTACTAAAGATCTAAATACCAACAAAGAATAACTGAAAATCGTATCTATAAGTATTAGTCAGTTGCTTCATCGTCGATATCTCCTCACCATATACTATTATATAACAGCAGTGACACTTCATTCCTCAGTGCGTGCCGAGGTTCCATCTACTATAGTGAGTCTAGTGACTACTACTAGACTAGGGTTAAGTCAAAAACGGAAAGGAACAATAGAATCACAAGATGGAAATAATAGTAGCATTAAGTAATACTTACTCCCTTCCAATTTAACGTCCCAAAATGCTTGAGTCTTCTAATAATACAATATTCAAGAATTCAATTTGGTCTAAACATTCAAATTTTAAACTTTTCAAACTATGTATTCAGTAATACAATGCATGATTCATAGTCACATCCTAAACTTTGTAACAGCCAATATTACATCTTAACGGAATGAATAATTCATAGCATTGCAGTTGCCTTTTTTCCCCTCAGAGTACCTCAAAAATACTACTACTAATTTAAAGCATTCAGTTTTCTTTCCTTTTTTGATTTTCCAGTTCTGGTTTTGCTACCTTGTCCTATTTCTTTTATATATATATATATTATTTATGAAACATGTCCTTTTAATTTTGTTACAGTACATCTCTATATCCAAGTAGTGCTGCAACACATATGTATAGGGTAAAATCGGTTTATATTAAATGTTCGTATGATGGCGTGACACGTGGAATCGGAGGCAAATGGAAGATGAATCGAGTAGAAACCAGGTCCGAGGACAATAATTTCAGTTGGCACCGGGAAGATCCTGAAGGGAACACAGTCAACGGAAGCAAATGAATGTTTGTCACCAAATGACATTTAATGAAGAATATTACTCCGTATTAAATAACACAGTCGTTGAGAATTTTGGCATTCATGGTCTGCCGTTATATATTCATCAATGACCACCATTATTGTTATTTAAGAGGAGCTTGATCCTAGGACCTTGTTCCCTAGATATAGCTATAAATAATGGCTTCAACAACCATTGTAACATACTGTTCCCAAGCTTAATAATACTTCATTTTATGTCTAACATTGTTCCTATTGCTGCCTTTCGGAAGCCTTGCTCTCGGAACCAAGTTGTCTGCTATGTTGTCTCGATTTCAACGCTAAGTCTTGCATTTTATTTAATTTATTTATTATTTTGGTATCAAATCGATTCGTTTATCTATAAACCACGCAATAAATTCAACCGTAACGTTTTACATGTAAACAACGTAACAACAACAATAACAACTACACCTCAATCCGAAAGACGGACGCATGCTTCGGCTATATCAAAATATTTCAGGTTATGTTAAAGGAAAAAGAAAAGGCAAAAAGTGTAAATACCTCCCACACTGTTGTGGTTGGAGCAGCCAGCAACTGCACGTGAGAGGATAGGAGGAGGATCAGGTAGTGAATCAGCAAAAGGGAGGAGAGGCATACAAACACATACAGTACAAGTTGTATCCCCATCCAATCCTAATATCACTTCTCTTTCTTCACAAAACCCATCTCCTAAAAGTTGCTGCTGCATTTCTTGCTCAAAATCCCATATTTCTCCATTCCTATACCTCTTCATTTTCCAATGTTACTCTCCAAGAATTCCCAGTGAAATTGGTAGGTGAAATATGGGTTCTTGAAAGAGAGGGAAAGACCCATATTTAATTTTGTGATTAGTAGAAACAAGAGAATAGAATATTGGGACGGCAATAACAAGCCATAAGCTAGAGTTTTGATGAAATTGACGGATGTTTTCGTATAAAATAAAACAAACCATTTGGTGGATTACTGTTTTGTAAAGTTTTATTTTTTTTATACTAGGACTGCAGAGTTAAAAATCTAAACGCCAACTTTGTTTATTGGCCATTTCTCTTTTGTATCTTTGTGTTGTTTCATATAGTCTGTTTTTGTTTAACGCAACTCTCTAGATTTTTATCACGCTAGCACTGTATTTTTATATTTTTTATTTTTATTATAAGAAAATTAAATTACGGTGTATGTCTATTCTTCCTTCATTTATCTTCCTCCATGATCTTCATCTTAAATGCTTAATAATATATTCAATAACATATTTTCTTCACTTTTCATGCATATATAAAGGCCTTGTAATAAATAGGAAAATACACACAATTGAAGAAAAAAATTTGTTTCTCTCTATCTCTATTTTTTGTTCATGTTTTACTAAATTACTTTTATTTCATAACACATTATCAGCACAAATTGCTATTTTATTTGATACTTAGTAAAAAAAAGACGAAAGAGCTAGGCAAGGAATTGATTTTGAAGATAAAGTTGTTAACATTGGATGTTTTCTTCAAGTAAGATGCCACACTTAATTTATGATTTTCATTTTGTTTCACTAATGTCCAAGCCTTCCATGAGATTTTCAGTGAGATTTGCCAAGTGATAAAGGTAAATTTTGCATTTCATCTCGTCGAAGATATTTGTGGTAAGACTGATTTTACCATTACAAAAGATATATGCACATGCAACTATACACACACCAAAAAAACAAAGAAATATACTACAAAATGCTAGGCGTCTATGGCATATAAATAAAATAATAGATGTATTGGTGACACTATTATGTTTGTGATGATGCCATATGTTGTATACTGTTTAATTTATTTCTTCTTATATGTATTAGTTTAACATTTTTCGTCACCTCATCGGTTAAACATGTGATCATACAATCTCAATCTGGTCAAACACTATACCTTCTTGTCCCGTTAATAAATTAGTACTTGCATTTCACATTAATAAAGAAAAGTAATGCTAAAATAAATAATTTTTCAGAAAAATGTGAGTAGATTTCGTTGTTTTCTTATGGCAAAAGGCATTATTTACCTTTTTAGTTAATGAAGAATACATGTAAGAGATTTTGTTTGTTTTCTTTATATTTGACAATGTCATGTATTATTGTTCATGAAAAAGATCTATGCTAGTTCTAATTAAAAATTCTAAGTGATAATATTCTAAAGGCTAAGGGTGATTCTCAGTTGCACTTTGGCCTATTATGCTATTGGTCGAAGGTAAGACGGTGGGTTCAAGTCCCATCGCACCTTGAGGATAAGACATCGGGTTTAAGTCCTAATGCACTATGATAATAAGATGTTGGGTTCGAGTCCCAACACATTATGGCCTAACATACCTGTATACGGGTAAGGCATTGGGTTTGAGTCTCAATGCACCATATTGACGATATAATGATGACTAAAGAAAAATAATATATTTTTCATGAAAAAACATGAAGTTTGTCCCACTTGATTTGCTCCATTCTTGAAGTGAATGTGATAGCGATGCACAATAAATCTAAATGAAGACAAGTGGTTGACCAATGAACGTGGGCGTACAAAAGACCAAAATAATAATAGTCATCATTATGGTAATTGTAAAAAGGAGAACAATAAGGGTTCTCAAAATAATCCTTCAAAGGTGAAGGAAATGTGTATCAATATGGTGTGCAAAATATGAGGTACGTTCAGACGATTATAGTCCATTTTTTGAAAGAATGCGACTTGTGATAAGCGTTGTAAATGCAGACTCATTCCTGAAAGTGAATGTCGAAATATATATGTGATATAAATTATGCATAAGAATGTGATTATGCATGGTTGAATAAATACAACAACTCACCTCTACAGGGATGTTTGAGAGAAAGAAAGATAATGAACATTATTGTGTGGTTACATGAATATGTTATTGGTCGCGTATATGTGGTACGTCAAAAATATTCTGCCATCTCTTATAAAAGGTTATTAAAGACAAAATTAAAGCAAGAAGTGATTTTGCGTATGATGATTGTGACCATGGCAATCATTATGATATAATTTTATCCGTGAAAGAGACATTCAACATATGGATGATGTGACAAAAGATCTTGCAGTACAAAATTAATCAAAAGCTCTAAAAGAGCTAATTTATTACTACCCGTATGAGTGAAATTGTTCATGATATTGATATTGTAGTAAGTCTCAAAAGAAATTTTTTGGATTTCAAATATATTAATCAAAGTGGTTGGCATATTGAGACTCTAAATGAAAGGAAGATTGATTATCTTCATATTACTTTAATCATATCGGGTAATAATAAAAGGTCACTCGAATTTTCTTCTATTTGCACTACACAAGTATAAGCATGGTGATAGAATCATATGCCACAAGTAAACTAGAGGTTTACTGAAATAAATATTAGTTGGCATGACCGGTTGGTCATCCCGATTCAATTATGATACGAAAATTAATTAAGAATTCACATTGGCATATATTGAAGAAATATAATATTCTTCATGAATTCTCTTGTGATGCATATTCTCACGATATACCAATTAAGGTTGGGATTGAATCCCTTGATTTCTGGAACGAATAAAAGGTAATAAATATATGGGCTCAGTCACCTGCCATGTGGACCTTTTATTATTATATAATTTTAATCGATGCATCTATTGTATAATCACATGTGTATTTGTTCAACTTGCAATTTGACTTTTGCAACATTACTTGCTCAAATTATTAGAGCAAAGTTTCAGAATATAAATTATAATAATTTATCTTGATAATGCTGGTTTAAATCCAAGTTGATTTAGCAGAAATTGTATGCCTCCAATTATAGTTAAAATCATTGGTTATGAGAACAAAACTCTCAAAACGAAATTTGGCATGTGATGTATTATTTAATATACAACAGCACTTGTACGTATCTAGCCAAGTTATGAAAAGTTCTTCCTATCACAGTCTGTTCAGGGTTAGGAACCATATAATTTTCATTTAGAAATATGGATATGCTATATAATTTAATTATGTCACCACAATGTACAAAGATGAGTTCCCAAAGAAGGTTGAAAAATGTGTTGGTGATCCCAACATTAGGGGGAGAAAATGGGCAGATGAGAAATTGATACATGTAATGAATTATTATGAATACATATAGATCCTCGTACAAGAAAATATGAACTTGAAGTTCAAGTGATAATTCATTTGCAAATTATTGCCAGACGCATTTGCTGACCCAAAGCTAAATGTTATATTTCAGCTGCTAATGCTACAAATAGAATAACGTCCCTAATGGACAGATTTTATGGCACGCATAAAGCGTAATAGACTAATAAGTTTCAAATAGAATAAGGAGAGGAGCAAATGTTCAAGATGGTCATAATAAGTAGGCAAGTGCTCTAGAAGAGCACCACGACATAACACTTCATAAGACCTCATGGGAGAAGCTCAGATACCTGGAAATAATGAGATAAAAAAATCTCAATAAGTTATGTCTTTATTGGGTAATAATGGAACCGATATAAAATGATCGTCGACGATGTTGTTAATATAATGCAGCGCTCAATATTATTAATATTGACGAGGATATTGAGCTCAAATCTGTCATAAAATTTGGACAGATAAATGATTGGCCAAATGAAAAATACGCAATAAAAATTGACTTCACCTGGAAAAATGTGAAGTTTGATGGATAGTCCCAACACTTGAAAGTATAAAGCCAGTGGAGGTATAAATATGTTCTTGTGCGGAAAAAAAAAAATAAGTCGATAGACATAAAGACGGCTTGTGTCACAAAATATTTTTGTAAATATCTCGACATTGATTATATAGAAACATGTTCTCCTGTGGTGGATATAGTCATTTCATGTTTTAATCTGGCAATACATAAAAACTTGATATGCGTATAATAGAAATCATTGAAGGATTTAAATTATTCTGAAGCATATTAAGGTTTTCAAGAAATTTATTAAATAAAGCTTCAAAAATCCTTATACGGATTGAAACAATCAGGGGGCATGTGGTATAATCGCCTGAGTGAGTACCTATTGAAATAAGAGTATAAAAATGATTCAATTTGTCCTTGTGTCTTTATAAAAGGATCTGGATCTGAATTTGTTATAATCGTTGTGTATGATGATGATTTAAATATCATTGGAACTCTTGGGGAGCTTCCTAAAGTAGTAGATTGTTTAAGAAAGAATTTGAAATGAAAGATCTTGGAAAGATAAAATTTTGTCTTGGTCTACAAATTGAGTATATGAAATATGGAACTTTTGTCCATCAATCAGCATACACTGAAAAGATTTTAAAGTGATTCTATATGGATAAAACATATCCATTGAGTACCCCGATGGTTGTGAGATCACTCGTTATAAATAAAGATCTATTCCAACCTAATGAAAATAATGAAGAGCTTCTTCATCCTGAAGTACCATATCTTAGTATAATTGGTGCACTAATGTATCTTGCTAACACTACAAGGCCTGACATAACCTTTTCAGTTAATGTCTTAGCAAGATATAGCTCTGCTCCTACAAGGAGACATTGTAATAAAATCAAACACATATTGCGGTATCTAAAAGGAACTACCGATATGAGATTATTTTATGGTAATGATTGCAGTCCCGATCTTGTTGGTTATGCCGATGCTGGGTATTTATCTGACCCACACAAGGCTCGATCTTAAACAAGCTATGTGTTTACATGTGGAGGAACTGCCATATCTTGGCGATCGACTAAGCAATCAATCATGGCTACTTCATCTAATCATGCTGAGATAGTTGCTATTCATGAAGCAAGTCGAGAATGTGTATGGTTGAAGTTTATAACATATCTTATTAGAGACAAATATAGTTTGAAGTGTGACAAACTACCCACAATTTTGTATGAAGACAATGTAGTATGCATAGCCCAATTGAAGGGAGGATTCATAAAAGGAGATAGGACAAAATACATTTTACCAAAGTTATTTTTCACACATGATCTTCAAAAGAATGGTGATATCAGTGTGCAACAAATTCGTTCAAGTAATAATATGGCTTATTTGTTCACCAAATCTCTACCGCCATCAACCTTCAAGAAACTAGTGTACAAGATTGGGATGCGAAGGCGCATGGATGTGAATTGATGCTCTCGTCAGGGGGAGTTAATACGTGTTGTACTCTTTTTCCCTTACAAGGTTTTGTCCCCACAAGGTTTTCCTTGCAAGGTTTTTAATGAAGCAACCAAAAGACATATTTCTAAACATGTGTACTCTTTTTCCTTCACTGAAATTTTTTTCCCATAGGGTTTTTTCCTAATAAGGTTTTTAACGAGGCACATTACCCTATGGACATCCAAGAGGGAGTGTTTTAAGAAACTTAAATTATGGTGGATGTATACTCTTCCTCTATTATCTTCCTCCATGATCTTCATCTTAAATTCTTAATGACATATGCAATGACATATTTTCTTCACTTTTCATGCCTATATAAATGCCTTATAATATATAGAAAAATACACGCAATTGAAGAAGAAAATCTCTTCCTTCTCTCTATCTCTATTTCTTGTTCATGTTTTACTAAATTGTTCTTATTTCATAATAATTTTTTATTTTTTTTAACTTAGTTTCGAGATTTATTGATCCAATCTAGACCTTTAATTAAAAATTAAGGAATCCCATCCGAAAATTGTCAACATTGGAGTTCAATTCATGTGGATGCTAGAAGAATTGCCTTGCCATAACTCATGGCGGAGCACCACGAGTTTAGTATAAAATATTTTGGCGCATCACCAAAAGTTTCTAATGGATGAACTTGCCATAAGACCTGGCGAATCACTAGACATCTGGTACATATGTCTTTGGGGATCACTAGAAGTTTCTAATGGACACGCTTGACACAAGTCCAAGCGAATCACCAGGAGTTTAGTACATCTTGCGTCATAATTTTGAAATAAATCATTCATAAATTCTGGCATATCACCGTGAGTTTCCGAGAAGTTTCACCAACACATGTTTTCCTTCAAATTTGATCCAAATTGGTTCATTTGAACTTCAAATGACTCCAAATCAAATATTGACCATTTTGATACTAATTCCCAATGGTTAGGTTCAATTCAAACCTTCAAATATCAATAGACTTGGTTCGTATTTTTTAACGATAAAGCTCAACAAAATCCAACAATGTTATTCTTTAAGTTTCTTCAACCAAAATTAATCAAGTCGACCGCGAATAAACAATGACCTTCATCCAATATGTATGAAGAAAATGGAGAAGATGGAGGAAGGTGGAGAATAAGAAGAAGGAAAATAAGCAAAAAAACGAGAAGGAGAGAAAAGTTAAACACCAACCCTCAAAAAGCACAGGTGGTAAAATTTATAATCTCATTCATCCCGCCATATCATTCAGTGATTATTCTGTTACTACAACTTACATCACTTAAAGGTTCCTCTACATTATTTTATAAGAAAAATACTCTTGTCATGAAATTAAGTATTATTAGTACAATCCTTATTTTTTGGTATAAAATTTAAATTATAAATATAATATATTTTTTTACTCTTTCCAACATAAAAATGCGTACAAAAATACATATATACCGTATGTAAAAATATGTGTTATATATGTTATGTTATGGAATGTTAAATAAGTGTATGCACATAGCCTCAACTTTTTTGCAAACTCGTAAGCATGTTATTAAAATAAGTACAATGAAAGATAATATCAAGTTTTATTCGTGACAATACAAACAAGATTTATTTATTTGGCAAAACTTATGAATACTTTAATAAGATAAGTAAAATGAATATAGCAATACCAAATTCTATCATGTCCCGCAAAAATGTGAACAACTAAACAAGCGTACATTTTTCATTCTTCCAATTATGTAGCCTCGAGACCATTTTTGCCAAAACTTCCTTAAACGAGGACAAAATATAAATAGTACCCTCAAATCATGCTATTTGTGCAAATCACCCACCAAGTTTGAATAAAGTGAAAATCTTTCTACAAACATTTCCAAGCCCAACTTTTCCAAGCAATCCAGGCCTTATCCGGTGAGTTAGGCCTCACACTACATTGTACCCATTTTAAGGGGCAAGTGTACAGATAATCATTGGGTGAAATTCAAAAATAACCAGATTTACAAGTGGTAATTGAAAAATAGCCACAGTTTCAAAAGTAATCGAAATTTAGCCACTTTTCATGTAAAGATAAATCTGAACGAAAAAACCATTCACAATCCGAAAAATATTCCAGCATAATATACTGGAGTTCGAAATTTTTACATGTGAACTTCCAGCATAATATACTAGTCCAGCATAATATGCTGGAAGTTCATACACAGGTGCTCCAATCTCCAATATATTATGCTGAAACTTTTCGTGTGCTAGAGTTCCAGCATATTATGTTCATACACAAGTGCACCAATCTCCAGAATATTATGCTGGAACTTTCCGTGTTGTAGCAAAATAGTGGCTATTTTTCAATAACTTTGCAAACACTAGCTATTTTTTAGTTACCAGCCCGAAAATTAGCTAAACCGTGCTATTTTTACATAATTATTTTTAGAAATATTATTTAGAGATTAGTCAGTACTTATTTGTCTTTAAATTTTAAACTAAAATTTTTAACTTCAGTGAAAAATTAAAATTTAGAAAGCACTGGCTAATTCATAAATAACAGCCGGTGGCTGCCCGGTGTCATTTCTACCCCATTCTAAGGCAAACAAACCTCAGCCCATCTTATTTGGACCCTAAATCTAGTTAGTTTTCATACTCTTCTTAAACCCTTCACAATTTGTATGATACAGCAAAAACCCCTTTCTCTTGCTCCCCAAAACCTCTTTATAACTCAAAAAAATATCTCTACCCAAAGATCTCCAACCGCCTTCACATTTTGCTGTGGGTAAATCAGTTGCCTCTTCTTCCCTCTTTTTCATAAACCCTAATAAAACCCTCTATATAACATCAGGATCTTACTCTCTTGGCATATTTTGAAAAAAATGAACAGTCTTTTTGTGTTGAAAAAGTCTTCATCTTCTTTACATACCTCAAAAAGGGTTGCTCTCAATGCCCTTACTCATCTATTATTCTCGCCGTCAACGTCGTCCGGCGACAAGTTTATTACCGGAAATGCCCTCCCGACTTCTCAATTTAACAGCTTTACCACTGCTACTACTTCAGTAACTGAGAAATGGGCTGATGGTAAATTTGGGTTTTCTGTAAGAGGGTTACACTCTAGTGGTAAATTACAAGCTGGATATGCTGTGGCGGATTTGCCTGAGGATGATGAAGGCCTTGAGATATCTAAACTTGGTATTTCTCAGGAGATCATTTCTGCTTTGGCCAAAAAAGGAATTACTAAACTCTTCCCTATTCAGGTTTTGGCCCAAAAAATTTACTTTCTTTTAGCTTCTATGGAAATGTTTTACCTTTAGCAAATAATTGTGTATCACTTTCCATTGTTTGCTTAGGTATATGGTAATTGTATTGTATTGAAGTTGACAACAATGTCTATGTGTTGATTGAATCAAGTTTAAGAATTGGTAATTAATGACTAGCCGAGGTGAGCACAAATAGTGAGGGATATATAATAACGTAAAGTGAATGATTCCATTTTCCCTCTATTGGTTAAATATATTAGGCGTGACCATCTCATCTTAAAGCTTAAGCTGTTAGTGATACCACACTTTTATTTATCTAGTTTCGTCTTCGACAAAATATGTGTTCATTGGGAAAACATGTTTGGCCTACCAAACAAACTCTTAATGTGTCTTTTTGCTTGTCTTTTTTTTTAATGAAGTTAAAATAGTATCTAGGGATGAGTAACTTAGATTGTATCATGTACTCTCATGGGGTTGCTTTCTCAGTTTTTATAATAAAGCACTTAACTTCTATTTTAATGATGGCACACCTCGACTATTTCACTAGGTACACATAACTTTTATTTTAATAAACCTCGATTATTCCACTAGGTGCACGCTATTCCCATCAGCGCAGGTACTTGATAACTCTGCACCAAGGCTTAGACATATGTGTAGAAATCACCTATTTTTATTTTTTTTGGTGTACGCTCTTGGTCTTCAAACTTTTTAACCACTTCATTAGTGAGGCGCTTAACATATCAAGATTTTCTCTCCTAAAGTCCCGTTTTGAATTATACATCCTCTTGTGTTTCAGTTTGTAAAATGAGCTTAGTTTAGTCATTTACTGCATGGTTTAATGCGTAGACTTAGGTTAATTTGGTCATGTGATTCAAGACAAAGAGAGATGCGGACTTTAATACTTTTGGGTTGTACAGAGAGCTGTTCTGGAACCAGCAATGCAAGGATCCGACATGATTGGTCGAGCTAGAACTGGGACTGGGAAGACACTAGCTTTTGGCATTCCCATCATGGATAAGATCATTCGCTTCAACGAGAAGCATGGGTTAGTTCAGCTCTCTCCTCTGGGTTTATATATTAGTAGTATAAATGTGCTTGCAGCATAATATATAGATTTGTCATCTTCTAGGTTTGGCGAGTGTTATTAAAGTTTGATTTTGAATATTTCTTGAGAATTTGAAACTTGTTACGCTCGAGAAGTTCTACTTATTTTTAATTATACAGACGTGGAAGGAACCCATTGGCTATAGTCTTGGCGCCTACAAGAGAACTTGCAAAACAAGTGGATAAAGAATTTTTTGAATCTGCTCCTGGCCTGGATACACTGTGTGCTTATGGTGGTGTCCCCATTTCACGCCAGATGAGTTCCCTTGATAGAGGAGTAGATATTATTGTGGGTACACCAGGTCGGGTTATTGATCTGCTGAAGAGGGGTGCTTTGAATTTGTCAGAGATCCAGTTTGTTGTTCTAGATGAAGCTGATCAAATGCTTAATGTGGGGTTTGCGGAGGATGTTGAGACCATTTTAGAAAATGTTCGACAGAAACATCAGACAATGATGTTTTCAGCCACAATGCCGAGTTGGATATTAAAGATTACCAACAAGTTCCTGAAGAATCCTATTCACATTGATCTTGTAAGGCCAAAATGCTCAACATTTTAATACGAATTTCCTTCTTAATTTGTATGAACCCTGGAGGCTAATTTTTCAAATAATTTATGTCTAAATGTTTATCCCAGGTAGGAGATTCTGATCAGAAATTGGCTGATGGGATTTCCTTGTTTTCAATTGCTTGTGAGATGTATCAAAAACCAGCAGTTCTGGGTCCTCTGATTACCGTATGGATATAAACCCTCAGTCTCCTCTTTGTCCTAATTTATGTCCAACATATTGTTCTAAGCCTCTCTCTATTTTTTCTGCCACCACCATAGCGAGAATGGTCTTTCTGCTATCTACTTTTTCGACAATCATTAATCTCTGAAACTAATTGAGCATTTCATTTTTTTGCAGGAGCATGCAAAGGAAGGGAAGTGCATTGTTTTCACTCAAACTAAACGTGATGCTGATAGATTGGCTTATGTAATGCAAAAGAGTTTCAGATGTGAAGCTTTACATGGGGACATCTCACAAAGCCAAAGGGAGAGAACTCTATCAGGATTTCGCCAAGGTCAATTCAATGTGTTGGTGGCCACTGATGTTGCTGCTCGAGGACTTGATGTACCTAATGTTGATCTGGTTGGTCTTTTATTCTCCTACTTGTGATTCTGGGTTATAATAATCATGGATTTCTTTTTCTTCATCTGCACTTTCCAACAAAGAGAGAGCATATATCGGAAAACCTTCTGTTAGAACCGTTGATCAACAAACCAACAAAGATACCTGTAATAGAAGGCGTTAGGTGGAAGTTGCATACCAAATTATCAAATCTTGCCTGATCTTTCATATTTTAAAGGTTTAAACGTCATTTCAGAACTCAGTACAACTTTACATGTATGCTGACTAAGCAATTGCGCCCGTTCCCTTTCCTATGTTTTTCTCCCAGCAGCTGCACCGCCGTCTTCATATTATTAAGTGATTTATCCTGTGTGCATTGCTTTCTCCTACAACATGTCCTCTGAAACTTTCTAGGGGAAAGGAACAAAAACTTGAAACCAATATTTGGCCAGTGCATCAAGTCTGATGTGTATACTAGGTAAATAATTGAATATTAGAGGATAATACCTTTTCTAAAAAGTTTTTGCATATTAGAGGATAAATTATTAACTGAAATAGGATGCTGCCAAGAGTATGTAAGATGCATCTGAGGACGTCTCTGCTTTCTATGTGTGACAGCAATTAGGTATCATGAGAAGCTTCTGCTGATGGTAGTGAGTCTCTTCAATTGCAGTCTGCTTTTTATCTTTTTCTTTCTGAAGGTAAAGTAGATATTTTGCTGCTCAGGTGGTACATTATGAGCTTCCAAACTCATCAGAGATCTTTGTTCATCGATCCGGTCGAACGGGGCGTGCTGGGAAGAAAGGAAGTGCAATTCTGATATATTCTTCAAGCCAACATAGGGATGTGAAAGGCATTGAGCGCGATGTGGGATGCAGATTTATCGAGGTTAGACTGCTAATATCTCTGATGCTCTTACTTTTTGATGTCCTCCAATCACATTGTACCCTCATTGTCACATATGATGGCACTGGTGAATGTGAATCTTATATGGCAACAGTTGGAGAAAACAGCTGTATGCTCTAAAAACTACAATTGCCACGTGAGTTGTGGCTGCTGTAACTGTTAGTAGCTCTGCAAGCCTCCTTTCTCATGGGGTCCAAAAAGTGACTTGTTTTACTTCCTGTTTCCATTTATGTGACACTCTTTCTTTTTTAGTAAGAATGACATCTTTCTATATATATATAAACAATTTAACTTTAAAATTTTTATTTTATCCTTAATGAGATGATTTACAGTCACACAAATGTTTATGTCTTGTTATAGAATACAAGTTTCAAAAGTCTTTCTTTCTTTCTTAAATTTTGTGCCCGGTCAAACACCATCACATAGATTTGGACTGAGGGAGTAATAAAGATCAAAAGTTCTTGCTCCGAAATGTTTTATGATTGCAGTGAAATAGTGTAATGCATTGTCGTACTTTGATCTTTAAGACATATTCAACGTTCTTTTCACTTGGTGTTACTATTATTTTTTTGAAATCTCCGAGGACCAGTAGCGCTACCGTTTGAAACTAATAATGGGCCTGTCCTCGACACTTCTTCACTTAAATGCCATGCTTTTGTTTGTGGCAAGTTTACTGTTACTATTACTTTTGAAGATATCGATGTGGTGTGCAATTATTTGAATACTAGTGTAGACAAACTAAATTTTAGTTTCATGTAGACCTTTGAAGTAGTTCAGGTTCTTGTGTGTTTACTTCATGGAGCATGGTTACCCGCTCTCCGTGTCTTCTGTTCTTGCCCTTCTGTTGAGAAAGTCAGAAGCAGGGCTGAATCTTTATTTCTTTGTGAAATTCAAATTAAGTGATTTTCTATTTTCTATAACTATCTTCATTGGTCTAAATGGTTACTTTGTTTTTTGATAATCGAGAAATCCTGAGGGTCGGTAGCACGTGGTTTGAAACTCAATGGATAATGAGCCCAGTGCTCTATCCTGACATGCGTCTAACCCATACAACACATGCTGCCCTTTACCTCTAGACCAAAGCCTTGGGGCCAGTCCGATGGGTACTTAACTCAATAATATTGAACATGAGAGTATATAGACTGGAACAGAGCTGAAATGAAGCGTTTTACTGCTGGCTCCAGCAATTATCAAATTCTTGTCACATAAGTATCATAATACTCCCTGTTCTTGCTTGGCCAAATTAGGTTAATTATACCGTGGTAACCAAGGTTATTTTCTTATTTTATCATCTTATCAAATTATCTTGTTTCCATGTATTTGCTGAAAAAAGCTTCCAAGGATAGAAGTGGAGGCTGGAGCAACAGACATGTTCGGTGACATGGGCAGAAGTGGTGGTCGCTTTGGCTCTTATGGTGGCACGGGAAGTGGTCGCTTTGGTGATTCAGGTTCAGGTCGTTCTGGTGGCTATGGAAATTCTAGCGGCAGGTTTGGTGGGCAAGGCGGATTTTCTGGTCGAACGGGTGGATTTGGTGGATCTGATTCTGGACGCTCAGGGGGTAGCTATGGTGGACCGAGCTCAGGCCGCTCAGGGAATTTTGGTGGCTCCAATCGTCAGGGAGGATTCGGTAATTTTGGTGGTTCAGACCGTAGTGGTGGTTTCGGAAGCTTTGGAAGTTCAAATCGGACTGGTGGCTTTGGAAATTCCGAGAGTTCAGATCGGTCAACTGGTTTTGGAGGATTTGGTTCAGGCCGCTCTAGTGGATTTGGCGGTTTCCGTTCTGATAATGAAAATCGTTCGAGCCGTTCTGATGACTTTGGAGATGGCAAGGCTGGTGGTGACCAAGGGTTTGGGAGGAAATTTTTCTAGTTCTTTCTGTAAGGCAAGTTCCTTGTTCTCCACTGATGAATTTGATACTGTCATACATATGGTGATCGATAATTCTCCACTTGTTCCTACTTGTATAAAACATTATTAAGCAGGACTTACTACTTTAACAACAATAATAATATAATAATCATAACAACAATAACAACTGGACACAGAAGTTGGAAAAGAGGAAATAGAAGAGTGAGTCTCTGATATATCAAGCACGTGAGGCTGGTCTGTATAGGTGGGCATGCATGACTTTTAAATCATTTGCCCCTTCTAAGAATGGTTGTTTGTATTTGAAACAGTTCCAGCTATAAAAGCTTTCTAAAGGTTCCTGTTGTCAAAAGGTCATAAAACATCTTAGAATAGAGTGATAGTGTTAAAAAAGTATAGTATGGTTTACTCGCAATTGTCTTCCAGATATAAAATGAGAAGAGTTTAAACCAGTTTCTGTGGATGTGCTGCAACTGTAGCCATACTCAGATGTTACTTATGGTTATTTTGCCTATTTTGTTCCATGCTAACTGCTACTCAAGAAAATAAGGGGGGAGGGGTTAGCCAAACATGATAGAATTTCCTTTGTCCGTGTTTGAACGAAATGCTGCATTTTATCCTATTATGTCCACTGTAGAAGGCTCTTCAGGATTTGCCCCTAGGACTATGTTTTGATGTAATGAACACTGGTTTGTTTAACAGGCATGGACTCTGTGAATATGGCTATTTGGGAATTGACCATAAAGAAACGAATGCGCGACTGATGTCCAATTTGTGAAGCATCTGTGTTGATTGCCAGGCTCCGTGTTTAGAGTTGCTGTAGCTTCAGATTTTATGACTCAATTGCTATACTTAGAATTTCATAAGAATAACCATTTTATATTCACTTGGTAACAACACCTATATGTAATCTATAGCTATCGAGAAAGTGTTTCTCTTGCCTATTTTTATATTGTTTAGCAGTTTTTTGTTCTCAAGCTTGATATTAACTTGTGTTATCCGAGCGGTTGATTGATTAGATGTTCTACTCTCAATTTCTAAAAACTATGTATCATTATTTCCTTTCGGATTATTATACCAAATGTACAAAGGATGCTTGGATTTCTCATTCCAGTAGGAGATAAAGGTGCGTCAGGAAAACTTTGTTGGTGAGTGTTTACATTTGATTGACGTTGGTTAATTCGTCGAATACAAAGTGTCAAGTGTAGTAGTTAATTTTAGAAGCCAAAATAAATAGCTTTTGTTTCCATTGCATATGGTTTCACTTTATTGTTAACACTACATTTGCCTCCTTGTAACAACGGTGTGATCTATAGGTCACGCGTTCGAGCAATAAAATCAATTATTGATGCTTGCATTACGGTAGACTGGCTACATCACACTCCTTTGGGTGCGGCTCTTCCCGGACCCTGTATGGACGCAAGATGCTTTTTGCACCTGGCTGCCTTTTACTACATTTGCCTCCTTAAAGGCGGCCACTTTGAGATATTGCCGCATTTCCAGTTTTGAATTATAGCATCGATATGTACAGAGTAGTGAGCGTTTTCGCTTCCAAAACCAATATTTTTCGATACTCTTATTTTAGACAGAATTATGGAGTTAAAAAATAACTTAATGTGTATGCGCTAAAGCATATTAATATAGATTGGTTAATTGATAAAATTAGGTGAGAGTACATATTAATTAACTATGATTGTGTGATAAACTTTATGTGAGACAAATGTCGTATGTTTACTCGTTTCGACCACGGATTGAGTGCGAGTAAGATTTTTCTGGTTCAGAGTCCTCACAAAAGGAAGAAAATAGTTACACTAGGTAATTGTATTAAGTCAGACTTAAAATGTTAGTTCTTGAGATAGTTTGATTATTTTGCTTGTTCTTTTTACATGTTTTTCTTGAGCCGTGGGTCTTTTGAAAACGGTTTATCTACCTTCACAAGGTATAAATAAGGTTTGCGTATATCTACCCTCCTCAGGTCCCACCTATGAAACCATACTGAATTTATTGTTATTGTTATTGTCTTGAGATAGTTTGGCGTTTTAAAAAAAAATCTGTATCAAAATACAGTGCGAATACGATATAGTTTATTGTATTATTATTGGCAATATATGAAGCAAGATTTTAATCCAAAACTAATTAAAAAACACTTGCCAGAAAATATGCTTCTTGTCCCAAAGGTCTGTTCGGCTGGTCGGCAGGTTTGCCTGTCATTTGTAGAGAAAAACTAAAATTATAAAGTCTCTTAGGTTTTATATTTTCTTATTACAGTTTGTCTAATTAATTATGTACATTCGGACGTTTTGAAATCTTATATTGAACATTTTCATAACAAAAAGGAACTATTTGTCTGCCTTAAATTTAATATCTATTTTCCCCGTCCAGTCATATAGCTTTTGTTTTTTCAAAAATAAAAAATAAAAAAGAATATAAATTGGAGAATTCATATTTTACCGTCACAATACAGGAAAAATTTAATTATACCAAATATTTACTTCAAACCGATAAGTACATGCAATGTGTCTTTATATACAATATTATCATTAATTAGTACAGATTTGATATTAGTTTATTATTTAATTATGATAAATTAATATGATATGATGTAAATGCCGAGTGCAAATGTTTCTTTAACCCTCACAACACTACAACTTAACAATTTGAATTACCTCATAGCAGTGGACATAGTGAACGAAGATGGACAGATTAAATGACATTATATACCAAATATTCATTTATTTGAATTTGGTCAGAACATTATCTAGAAAAAGTAGTTGGCATGTAATGCAATTCTTCACAATTAAACCATTTTTAATCCTAAAACGAACAAATAAGTAGGTTAATGCAACTAATCAAGAATTCATGCCTTTTGGTTGGTTTTTAAGTTAATTTTTTAAAATAGTATATGCTTGCATATGGCTTGACACATGCCATTTTTTAGGGAGAAATTAAGAGATGAAGACCTAGCTTAAGAGTAATGAGTTCACGTGAATTCAATAATTTTTTGTTGTCCGTATCTTATATATGTATTTATAAATTCATTAAATATTAATAAATATTTAAACGTAAACTCAATTATTTATTTTATATTACTTGACCCATAAATTTCAAGTGCTAATCCACCAGAATTAACAAATTTGGTTTGAGTGTTTAATAGGATTTCTCATTTTATCTTGGACTGCTTTTACTATCTTCAAAATTCAATTCAATGTGGATAATTTTAAAATCTAGATTGAGATTCTCATGAAAAAAGAAAAACGTATGTTGACTAAATTTGAAACTTATTTGCTAGACAGTAAAAGAGAGTTTGGGAAAGGGGGAGGGGGGGGAGCAGGGGAGCAATTGCCTAATTATTACACTAATGAAGTAAAGTGAGAATCTTAAATTTGAAGTAAAGTTAACAGTAAAAGATATTAATTTTCAATTAGCAGATTAACCCCTGCCAGTGCATGTGATAATCGTAATTATGAGAAGATAATTTTGATATTAATTCAAAACTTTCAAGATTAGATCAATATTAATACAACAAGTTCTCATGCCCACCAAAAAAGTAGAAAAAATAAAATAAATTAAGAATTCCATTCTAAAAATGTAAATTTTCTATTTTTAGTAGACTTTCCTTTTTGGCCTTTATATTTTAGTTCTCTCAACCTCAGCACTGATTTTATTAAACCAACCAAAAAAAAAACAAAGGATGCATGGATTTGCAAAAAGTGAGTGGCAACTAATTCTAGTAATCTAGTCAAGAATTTAGTGTAACAAAAGCAAATAATAAAAGGACAATAAAACCCAAAAGCAAATAATATAAGAAAAAAGCTACAAAAGAAAAGTATAATAACAGGACAAATTTTAGAATTTAAAACAAAACTCAAGAAATAAGAAGGAATCTGAACTCAGCTGGCAAAACCAAATAAGGTTGGCGGGTAATAATACAATCGATACAAAAATATAAGTTGTTTTTAAGTTGTTGAAAAGGTAAAAATGTTTTGTTTTGCTTACAAAGCTAGACAGTTTTTGGTGATGAACACAAAAAATATTACTAGAGTATTAAAAATAAAAAAGATAGTAACTTTTCTTTTTCTTTTGTTTTCTTTTCTTGTTTTCATCATTACTGTCTCAGAAATTTGGAGCAGTTTTGCTTCTCTTTGTTAATATAGAATTAAAATTTAGGAAATCACCAAATCCAAATGATTTTATGATCTGGGGTTCTTGATTCTTCTTCTATTACTGCAGCTACTTGTTCATTGACTGTAAAATGGAAAATTCTGTGGTTGTTTCTGTTCAAGAAATGCATCTACCACCTTCAGCTGAATTTGATTCTTCTGCTCATTCTAATCTTGTAAGTCTCTCTTTATTTTTTTTTTTCTTTTCTTTATATTATGCTTCTTATTTACTGTTTATCTTGTTATGTTTTTCATCTCGTTTTTGTAAGGGTTGGTGAGTGTGTTTGTGTAAAGAGGGTTGCTAAAGGAATGATAAAGAAATTATTTTTCTTCTTTTTCTGTAGTGGGGTTTTCTTGAATTTAATGTTTTTGGTGGTTGGAGGAAGAAAGATGTGGAATTTTTGGTAGTGGTGGAAGCTGGAATGTGAAAGATTTGATTTTTTTAAACCTTTCTGATAAGTGAGTTCGAATGTTGATGAATTAGCTGGTTTGAGATTTTTATGGAATTACTTTAGCTTGTTTGGTGCTTCAATTTTTTTTTTTTTTTGGGCATTTCTTCCTTTTATGTCCTTGGGTAAGGTCCGCTTATCACTACGCCCCAGAACTCACTTGTGGGTTTATAGTGGGTTTTTTTTTGGTTGTCGTTGTTGTTGTTGTTCGTTTTATAAGTAGAGAAATATAGGGAAAGAAAGAATCAGAGTAATGTATGCCAAGAAGGCCTAGAGTCTCATTTTTGCTGACCTATATTAAGATTTTAGTTTTACTTAATCCACTGTTCTTCAGAAGTAAAGGTTCTAGACAAAGTTGCAACTTTTTGCTTATAAATGAATTTGTCATTAGATAACACCAGTTTGTCAACTCATTATGATCTATGGTTCTCAAACCGCTCGTGGCGGATCAGTTTGTGCTGCTATATAAGTTAAACATGCTGATTATTCCTTGCTTTTGTGGTTGTTGCTTTTGTGCTCTGAATTTTTACTTTTGTGTTAATAGAAAGGAGAGAGAGAGGAAGCCACTTTAGTGCGGCAACAGTCAACAAGACGGCCAAATCTCTCCTCTCTGCAAATACCTACAAGATCTTTGGAAAATGCATTATCCAGTTTTACAAGAATAGATGTTCCAAGTCCTAACTCTGCCCGATCAGGGTTGCCCCCAAGGCCCCACTCTGCTAAGTTCATGTCATCTATGAAGAATCTGATTCCACAGAAGAGCACTAGGACAAAAAATGTAACCCACGATGGCGAAAAGACAGTTCTCATTATCCCAGACACGCTACTTTCAGATAAGCCTTCAACTTCAAGATCGTTTTCTCTGAATAAAGTTTTGTTCTCTTCGACGACAAGATCAATCCGCTCTTTACCGGAGACACCAATGGGAACTTTGGTAAAGCCTGCAGAGGACAATCATTTGGGTGCTCAGTTAGAGTTAATTGTATGTCATATATCCTAATATTTACTTTATTTGGATGCAATTTTTGTGTGTACTCTTTCTTACTTTTTCCTTTTTGTACCATTGATATATTTACTGACAGAAACCTGAAGCTCAACAGCATATGAAGCGATCATTTTCAGTGCCTATACATGTTAAAAGCAGAAGCTTAAGGAGAACAGATACTAACGGCAGTCTCATCCGTGTCATTTCCAAAACTGTTCGCCCAACTACGGATTCTGATGCCTCAGCAGACATACCACAGGAAACAGAAAATGGTATGTCCAATTTTGTCGCGTCCTGGCTCTTATAAATCTTATACTCACTTGTCACTAGCTGCTCCAGTTTGCTAATTCTTCACGAGTGTATTTAATAGTGCATATGTGAAAATCTCTTTTGATCATTTTCTGGACTAAAAAGGTTCTTGGTACAAGCCTACAACACTAACTGTTTTACATGTCTGTTTCTGTCTATTGAGATGTTAAATATATGTATGTCTCTTGCCTGTTGATATATATATCCATTTATGATTTAGTTCCTCTTGTGGCAAGTTATACTGAAACAACCTTTTATGGTTAGAGCTTCTTTTATTTGCTCATGTTTTACTCCCTCAATCCCAATTTACATGACGCTCTTTCCATTTGGTACATGCCAGACTTTTTTACACCAATCCAAAAATATTATTGTTTTCTACAACTTCAAGAATTCAAATTCAATTAACTCAAAATTTTTGAAATTTTGATGTGATAAGACTAGCATTTCAACCGTTACTTTAGTATTTTGTTGCACTACCACTAACATCATACATAAGTCATATTTTGGTCTCAATGTCAAGTCAAGGTAGTATCATTTGTAGATCACATTTTCAATTAAAGAGCTCTTTATCCCAACAAGTTTGGTAAAAACGATCACGGCTTTAAGTTAGTAAGGAATAGAATTGGTTCTGTTAAACTGGGAAGTATTCCTTTACGAGGATTAAGAATACTGAATGGTGAATGCTTCTTAATTATCGCAACTTACTAATTTCTATTTGGTCATGTTCACTTTTTTTGGCTCATTGGAGTAGACAGAATGCTTGAATCGAGTAGGATGGTAGATACTTCATCATAGGCAATAGTTAAGAGTAAAGGACATAACCTATGCTGTCTCCTTTCCTTGTTCCAGTACTTCCTATGACATCTTCGCTGATTATCTTTTGGTGACTATAATGGCTTTTTGTCCTACGCTATCTGCAGCCACGGATAATACTGGTGAAGATATTCCTGAGGAAGAGGCTGTTTGTAGAATTTGTTTTGTTGAACTTGGTGAAGAAAGTGAAACGTTTAAAATGGAATGCAGCTGCAAAGGAGAGCTTGCACTTGCTCACAAGGAGTGCACTTTGAAGTGGTTTAGTATTAAGGGTAACAAGATTTGTGACGTTTGCAAGCAGGAAGTGCGAAACCTCCCCGTAACATTATTAAAAATTCAAAATCCTCCAACTGCTGCCAGAAGGTCCCAAACTGTTACACAGCAGAGGGAAGTGCCTCGCTACAGGCAAGTTCAGCTAATAAAGTTTTACGGCTTCCTTTACTTTAGCTTGAATCCTTCCCAAATATTGAACTCATGAATGCCCTGGATCTTGATAAGCATTACTAGGTTTCTTCACAAGTGTAGAACATATTTTAAAATGAGATTAAACTAATTAGTTTCCATCTATCTTGTGTATAAAATGCTTGAAGATGAGGAAGGGGGAGAGAAGAGAACGTTGTGGTCACAAAATTTGGCACCTTTTTCGGTGTTGCTTTGGGCAGCAGAGTGAAAAGTGCACACCAAAAAATTAAAGCTATTTAGTAATAAATTAAGATTGAGGAAGGAAATTCAATCAGTAGAAGATCTGACAAAGTGAAGAAAGATTTAGACCCTCAGATTTCTGAAGATTATACATATAAATCATCAACCTAAAACTTTACTTGCACTTGTTTGGTGTCTTGTCAGTTTTTATACCAAGATAATTGCCTAACTGGTGTCAATAGTTTCTCATTTATTTGGTGATACTTTTAACCAGGTTAATCTAAATATTAACGAATGTCACATGGAAATTGGTTTTGTCAACTTATTTGGGCGTTTCTCTCTTCTTTTACTATCAACAGAGTCTGGCAAGACGTGCCTATCCTTGTCATGGTCAGCATGCTTGCCTACTTTTGCTTTCTGGAGCAGCTTCTGGTACTTTCCTTTTGTTTCTTCATGGTTATATAGCTTCCGATGTGAGTTAAAGTGCTAATATAATCCAGTATATTTCAATTTATTTTGGGCCAAATTGCATTTTTAGTGCGTAGTTTCTAAGCTGGTGCATTTCTGTCCTATTGTTCCGGAATGTGCATTTTTGTACTTATTTTATAGGGTTTGTGCATTTCTTGTCCTACTTTTTTGGTCTGTGCACATAATACCAGCTTTCTAAAAGAATTGCTAAACTAGGACTTCCTCTAACGACATTACCTTTTGACGGCAAAATTCATGTACTACCTGTTGATCAGCCATTTGAGAGTCCCAAAACTATATTCATTTATACATTTCTTTTTGTGTGGATATTTGAGGACTTGAAAGATAAAAAGAAATAAACGTTATCTTCAATATTGTTAAAATAAAATGATTATTAGCACTATATTAAAACGTCCTAAATTTGTGTGAAGGTAAGGTGGAGATGTTGGAAAATTGATGCTTGTTATTACTTCAAGAAATAATATTTGAATGAATATAGGTGTTAAGCATCAAAAAGACTGATATAAATTTGCACACTTCTGCCTAGATGGAACATTGGCATTTCTTTGATCATATTTCATATAGCATTCACATTTCTGTCTGATGTAGGACATTTTGTTTATCATTTTCTTTTCTTGTATCGTGACAGGTGACTGACTTAGGCGCTCGTGCTCTTGCTATCTCTTTACCTTTCTCTTGTGTTTTAGGTCTCCTTTCTTCTATGATAGCTTCTACAATGGGTATGATTGTTTTCCCTTCTCTATTTTCTTCTCATCCGATGTCATCTCTGAAATGATTCCACTTATAACACTTCTACTTCTTGGTCTTTTCCTTTAACTTAATTGAATACTTTCATTTATATTATGGCTAGAGAGACAAAGGGGGCTGTTAATCCGCTGCATGTTTGTTGGATTTTGTCTCTTAGAAATCAAGTTATCTAAGAACTATCAAATCACAATCTATTCAATTTCACCATTTCTTAACTGGAAATGAACTTTATATTATAGGATTTAGGGATTTACACACGACTGTTAAGTAGCCATATATAGTGGAATTTGATCTTCAGTAAACATGGTTAACATGTTTGGATAAACAGTTTGTGTCATTAGCCAAGAGCCTGCTTGGGTAAAAGTTTTCAGGTTTCGCACTTTAGCTATCCCATTTTCACAAAATCCTCTCTATTGCAAGGGAGACATCTCTCTTTTGAGGATCAGTCCTAAGTAAAAGAAAAAAAAGGAAAAAAGATCTCAAACTGCTTGTCATGCTGTAATACTGATACATACCTCATCAATAGCCATGAATAGAATGAAATTGACCTGACAGACAAAGTAACTGAATGGCTCTGTCTTTTAAAATTTTGACATGTTGTTATTATTGGCTCATTCCTCGATGTTCTTTACATCATTTTGATATTTTTTGGGTCGACATACTTTTGTTGTTAGCTCACTCTTTACTCATTCCTTTTGATTTTTTTTCTTGGAGGGATGAATCCTTTTATCAAGAATTATAACACATTCTTTGGCCATTTGCAGTCAGCAAGAGTTACATATGGGCTTATGCTTCATTTCAGTTTGCAATTGTTATCCTGTTCGCCCATATATTTTATGCAGTGGTAAGTGATCTTTCACTCTTTAATTTCTTGCATTTCTTGGCGCCCTTCTCTCTTATGTATGTTGGCAGCCGGGGTAGGGGGAAGGGGAGGGAGCGGGGTTCCTTGTTTGATCGATAGGGGAAGGCTGCTGTTGTTTTCACCTGCAAAAATAACAGATACATAAAGATTTACATAATTGCTATATGTGCAGCTTAATGTTAGTGCAATCCTATCAGTGCTACTTTCCTCCTTCACTGGCTTCGGTATTGCAATTAGTACCAACTCGCTCCTTGTAGAGTATTTGAGGTGGAGAGCAAGCAGACGTCTACGATCTTCCCCTGCACAGACAACCAGTGCCATCCAACCACACGTTATGCCTGATCAAAGATATTATAGCTACATTGACAACACCTCACGCCAACAACGTCATAATAATAGTCAGCAACAACAACAACAACCATTGCATAATCCTGTTGTTGGACATTCAGAGAATCCAGGGCTGCAAGAGATTAGAATTCAGAGTTCTTAACTCAGACTTCTAACATTTTCACAGCATTGGGTAAGTAGTTTGAAGTCAAATCAGTATGTAATGCTGATTAATGGTCAAGCATTTTTGTATTTTGAGGAATTCCTTATCTTGTGCTGCTACTTTTAGTAGTACCATGAAAATTCACTTGGTACTTAGCTGCACAAGGAATAGGCCACATAGAAAATGTGCCAGTATAGGGGGCTTGTAGCCGTTGGAGTTATTTATCATGAAAGTATTTCTAAGCAGGGAATTTTGAGTACTTTTGATATTTTATGAAATACAGAAAGGCTTATGCTTGATCACTGATTAGATTAAAGATTTCCTACTATGTTACAATGAAATAGATTTGGGTTGGCGGCTTCCAAATCTGTTTATGAAGAATTAACCTAAATAACCGTCAATGTGATCTTTTAAACAAAAAATAACCGGCAGATGTATAATCATCATATCATACTAAAAGTGGAAAGGACCAAAATTAAAAGTCAATTTACAAATTTAACCATAAAAAACTGAGCGACTATTCTACCCTTCAACCAAACATTACTTCAAAATAAATTTGTACAAAAATGTAAATACACAATATAATAAAAAATAAAAAATAAATTAATTGGGCATTTAAGAGTTCCTTCATATAATCAGGAATGTATTTTTATTTTTTTAATTTCATTCAATACAATTCAACTTATGCTTAAAATGAAAAGTCAAAAGGAAAACCGTTGCCATTATGTAAGAAGTCCAAAAGCCTCGTAAAGACATCCGATCCGTTTTTGTCTTGTAAAGCAAATATAAGGACAACAAAAATCGTCAAATTATACCAAGCATTCAGCAATAATAGCACCTTAATTACTTCATCGTTTGTAAAAAAATTATTGTATTTCTTTCTAACGGATTATAACCGTACCGTGTGAAAAAGAAAACAAAAAGAAATGTTAGACATTTCTTCTAGAGGTAGATCCTCTTCAACTAGAGGAGCGGAAAAGCCCAAATAAAATGCATCCGTCCACATATATTCTAATATCGATTCTTGTGTTAGCTTTGTTGTATAAAAGAAATTTTCTCTTGATCCTTATGATTTATATCCTATGAAAAAGGAAAAAGAATTTAAATAGTGCTTCCTCTAAACTATAAAACAGAACGCATAGTGTGCACTTTTGGTAAGATTAGTGTGTACGGTCAAAACCGATTGAGTCAGTCGTACGGACTGGTCGAGACGATAATGCTTCGATCAAAGGGTATTTGCATGACAAGCTCGGTCGAGGTCCGAAGTAAGGGCGTCGAGCTTCGAGCTCTAAGACAGATCAATGACAAGCTCGGTAACGTTATCGGGCTCATATCCAAATCGAACTACGAGGCAAAACGGAGATTATCGAAGATGCATAGACCGATCAACATTCACCCCGAATATCAAGACCCCAAGTCAGAATCGAGCTCGAACCAAGGCCGAGAGCTCGGTCCAATACCGAGCTCGGG
>AWOL01S0005359.1:0-11947 GCA_000715115.1 Nicotiana otophora | reverse complement strand
TTTAAGGTGTAGAATCTTACCTCTAGGATGAAGACCTAGTGAGCTTCCCTTCTTAATCTTCCAAAACTTGAGCAAGAATTGAAGAACAATTATTGAAGAATACCTTCTCACTCTAGGTCACTCTCTCTCACTCAAAAATATCATATTATGTCTCAAAAATGGCCCAAAGAGTGTATTTAACGAAATAGGGCCGGGTTTTAAAAACCCAAAAATGGAGCTCCGAAATGGTTCTGCGGTCGTATATGCGACCTCATAATGGATATACGGAACGCATAATTAGTTACAAAATAGCCAAAATAACTGCCTGTGTATGCGGTCCGCATAATTATTATGCGGTCGCATAATGCACCGCATAACAGTTATGCGGTCGTATAGTCGACCGCATAGCTGCTTCCAGAATGTCCCTCTCCTGCTCACTTCTGCGGCCATTATGCGGCCCGCAGAGTGATTATGTGGTCGCATAATGGACCACATAAACGCACTTTTATGCCCAAACAAATCCTTCACTTTTCTGTGCATTGTTCAACCCAAAAAGTCTGAGCCACGTAAGCCTAGTCCGGCACCATAAAATATTATTTTCTTTGCAAAATTTACCGAGCTTTACACTTAAGTACTTCAAACCTTTTCAGGGTGTTACAGGTCATCACGGTAAAAATAACAACATAGCGCCCGTTGACGAGGTACCGCCCGTTAATCCCATCAGAATTCTGGTCGCAAACCCAATCGACGCTAATTCACATGTGGCTATCGACACAAACCTGCCTACCGACCCCGAGAATAGCGTATGTGGTAGAACCCGATCGGCAACTCAAAATACACAAAATATTGGAGGATACGGGATCAGTCTACGGGTGATCTTTGAAATGTTGCAGGCTCAACATGAGGTAATAGCTTAGTTACAGAACCAAAGCCGCGCACCGAGCAGAATTGAACTCGATCCGTCCTGGGAAATCACCCGCAGGGATGAACTAGTTGCAGAGAGGTCTAATAACAACGAATCAGGGACTAGCCTGAGATCATAAAGATGCTCGAGGAACTGACCAAGCGAGTAGAATCGGGGGAGAAGAAAATTGAAGCTAATAACAAAAAGATGGAAACCTACAATTCCAAGGTCGACCAAATCCCAGGAGCACCGTCGGTATTGAAAGGCCTGGATTCCATGAAGTTTGTGCAAAAACCTTTTCATATGAGTGCGGCTCCAAAGCCGATCCCTAAGAAGTTTCGCATGCTCGAGATTGCTAAGTACAACGGAATGACCAACCCAAATGAGCATATAACCTCCTACACATGTGCAATAAAAGGGAACGACTTGGAGGATGATGAGATCGAGTCTGTCTTATTGAAGAAGTTCGGAGAGACCCTGTCAAACGGAGCCATGATATGGTACCATAAGCTACCTCCTAATTCTATTGACTCGTTTGTTGTGCTTGCAAATTCCTTCATAAAATCACATGTCAGAGCTATCAAGGTCGAGACTAGGAAGTCCGACTTATTCAAAGTAAAATAGCGGTATAATGAAATGCTCAGAGAATTTGTGTCCCAATTTCAAATTGAGAGAATAGACTTAACCCCGATTGCGGATGATTGGGCCGTTCAAGCTTTCACCCACGAACTCAATGTTCGAAGCTCGGTGGCTTCACAGCAGTTGCAATAAAACCCGATAGAATATCCAACCGTTACTTGGGCCGCCGTATATAACCGGTATCAATAGAAAATCAAAGTCAAGGATGATCAACTTGGGGACCCCTTCGGGGTCCGTTTATCCTGTTAGAGCCATCGATAGAGCCAAAAGAGACATTGATCGTGAACCGAGATTAAGCAGGGATCGTTATCAACTATACGGTGGGGATCGAAGAGGTAACGTATCTGGGAGAAATCCCATAAGAAGTGAAAGGAGAAGTGATCGATGTCAAAATAACCGGGGGACTCATGGACAAGAACGGTTTCTATAGGCCTATCGGGCCTAAGGAAGCAGCGAGGTTATCGGATTACAACTTTAACATCGATGCTACCGCCGTTGTATCAGCTATCGGATGCATCAAGGACACCAAATGGCCTCGACCTCTACAATCTGATCCAACCCAAAGGGATCCTAACTAGATGTGTAAATATCACTGTACTCACGGCCACAGAACGGAGGATTGCCGACAGTTGAGAGAGGAAGTAGCCCGACTATTCAACAACGGGCATCTTCGAGAATTCCTGGGCGACCGAGCCAAGAATCATTTCAGGAATATGGATTCTAACAAATAGACTGAACAAGAAGAACCTCAACACATCATTAACATGATCATCGGTGGGGTCTATGTCCCTCAGGGGCCGATGTTGAAGCGCACCAAAGTATCCATCACGAGGGAAAAATAGACTCGAGATTACATATAGGAAGGAACCTTGTCTTTTAACGACAAAGACGCGGAAGGGATCGTGCAACCCCATAATGATGCACTGGTAATATCTGTACTCATAAATAAATATCGATTTAAGCATGTGTTAATTGACCCAGGTAGCTCGGCCAACATCATCCGATCGAGGGTCGTGGAGCAGCTCAGTCTACAAGATCAAATCGTGTATGCAGTCCGCTTTCTAAACGGATTAAACATGGCATGTGAAACCACTAAGGGGGAGATAACATTACCGGTGAATACCGCCGGGACCATCAAGAAAGCTAAGTTTTATGTAATCGAATGAGACATTAGGTACAACGCTTTGTTTGGGAGGCCATGGATCCACAACATGAGGGCAATTCCCTCGACTCTACACCAAGTGTTAAAATTCCCAACACCAGGTGGGATTAAAACAATCTACGGAGAACAGCCAGTCGCAAAGGAGATGTTTGCAGTCGAAGAGGCAATTTCGATATATGTACTTACAACGATAAAGGGTCTGAGTTCAGTCACAAATCAAGAAGATAAATAGCAATTACCGACACCAACCCTCACCAAACCTTAGAAATAGGGAATGATGAAGACGATGATTAC
Source organism: Nicotiana otophora (assembly GCA_000715115.1). Taxonomy (NCBI): domain Eukaryota; kingdom Viridiplantae; phylum Streptophyta; class Magnoliopsida; order Solanales; family Solanaceae; genus Nicotiana; species Nicotiana otophora. Next base: position 8,969 of record AWOL01S0005359.1, on the reverse strand, counting down.
GGGGTTCCCGGGTCTTTTATAGCCCCCGATGATTCCGACACTACTAAATCGATGGTCGAGGAGATGGAACATGTCATATTGATCGAGCATCTACCCGACCGGAAGGTATACCTGTGCATTGGGTTAAGTCCCAAGTTCAGGAAAAAAACTCACTCAGTTTCTTATAGCTAACATAGGTTGTTTCGCTTGGTCCCACCTTGATATTACAGGGACCCCGCCGGAAATAACCGCTCACAAGCTAAACCTGGACCCGAAGTTCCATCCGGTCAAGCAGAAGAGGAGGCCCCAGTCCGAGGTCAAACATGCTTTCATCAAGGATGAGGTATCTAAACTCCTAAAAATAGGGTCTATTCGGGAGGTTAAATACCCGGATTGGTTAGCGAACGTAGTGGTAGTCCCTAAAAAAGGGAATAAATTGAGAATGTGTGTAGACTATAAGGATTTGAATAGGGAATGTCTCAAAGACTCCTTCCCTTTGCCCAACATCGATCGCATGATTGATGCCACGACCGGCCACAAGATCCTCAATTTTCTCGATGCCTACTCCAGGTACAACCAAATACGGATGAACCCGGGTGATCAGGAAAAAACCTCCTTTATCACTAAATGCGACACATATTGCTATAACGTGATGCCATTCGGATTAAAAAATGTCGGGGCCACTTACCAACACCTATTAAACCGGATGTTCGAGGAACAAATAGGAAAATCAATGGAGGTTTACATTGACGATATGTTGGTTAAGTCTCTGCGAGGAGAGGACCATTTAGAACATTTGCAGGAAACCTTCAACATATTAAAGAAATACAATATGAAGTTAAACCCAGAGAAATGTGCGTTTAGAGTTGGGTCAGGTAAATTTCTTGGATTCATGGTATCCAACCGGGTAATCGATATCAACCCCGATAAGATCAAAGCCATCGAAGATATCACGGTTGTGTACAACATGAAGGTCGTGCAAAGATTAACCGGGAGCATAGCCACCCTAGGGCGATTCATCTCGAGGTCCTCCCATAAGAGCCACTGATTCTTCTCACTATTGAAGAAGAAGAAGAATAACTTCTCATAGACACCGGAGTGCCAACATGCCTTGGAGGAACTCAAGCGATATCTATCGAGCCCACCCCTGCTTCATATGCTGAAGACAGACGAACAACTATACCTGTACTTGGCAGTATCGGAGATAGCGATAAGTGGAGTCCTGGATCGGGAAGAGCAATGTACACAATTTCCAATTTACTATGTTAGCAGAACTCTAGGTGAGGCCGAAACTAGGTACCCTCACCTAGAAAAAGTGGCGCTTGCTTTGCTAAGCGCCTCTAGGAAGCTGAAACCATATTTTCAATGTCATTCTATATGTGTTGTGACTACTTACCCATTGCGAAATATAATTCATAAACCTTAACTCTCGGGATGAGGCCAAATGGGCCGTGGAGAACACCGAGTACGATATTGAATATCAACCCCGGACCGCCAATAAATCTCAAATATTGGCAGACTTCGTGGTCGACTTTACGTCAGCCCTAATACCCGAGGTCGAAAGAGAGTTGTTGGTGAACTCGGGGACATCTTTGGGGATCTGGACCCTCTTTACGGACAGCGCCTCGAACGCAAAAGGGTCCGGACTTAGCATCGTGTTGAAGCCAACAACAGAAAATATAGTTAGACAATCTATTAGGACTGTGAAATTGACTAACAACGATTCCGAATATGAGGCCATGCTTGTAGGTCTCGAACTAGCCAAAAGCTTGGGGCAGAGGTGATCGAAGCCAAGTGCGACTCCCTCTTCGTGGTGAACTAAGTTAATGGGACATTCGAGGTTAGAGAATAACGAATGCAAAGGTACCAGGATAAGTTGCAGGTAACATCACATCGGTTCAAAGAATGGACTTTGCAACATATACATCGGGATTAAAACAGTGAGGCCGATGCCCTTGCTAACTTAGGGTCATCGGTCGAGGACGACGAGTTCAATTCGGGGCAGTCGTACAACTTATGAGATCGGTAGTGAAAGAAGGCCATGCTGAGATTAACCCAACGAGCCTAACTTGGGACTGAAGAAACAAATATATAGGATATCTAAAGACTGTAAAACTGCCCTAGAATCCAAAAGAATTGAGGGCCCTATTCAGAAGAATATTCCATGGCCCACTCGTGATATTTCTAGGACTGGGAGACACCGAGTATGTTATGAGGGAAATCCACGAAGGCACCTATGGAAATCATTTAGGCACCGAATCATTGGTTCGAAATGTAACCAGAGCCGACTACTACTGGATCGATATGAAAAAAGACGCGAAGGAGTTCTTACGAAAATGTGACGAATGTCAAAGACATGCTCCAATGATTCATCAACCCGGGGAGATGTTGCATTCGGTTCTGTCACCATGGCCATTCATGAAGTGGGGAATGAACATCGTTGGCCCCCTTCTATGGGCACCTGGTAAGGCTCAATTCATATTGTTTATGACTGACTATTTTTCTAAGTGGGTGGAAGCCCATACATACGAGAAGGTCAGGGAGAAGGAGGTCATCGGCTTCATATGAGACCACATCATACGTCGGTTCAGAATGCCGGCCGAGATCGTGTGTGACAACGAGAAATAATTCATCGGCGTCAAAGTAAACAAGTTTCTCGAAGACCACAAGATCAAAAGGATCCTATCAACACCCTATCACCCTAGTGGGAACGGACAAGCAGAATCGACCAACCAAACTATACTCCAGAACCTCAAAAAGTGGCTAACTGACGCCAAAGGAAAATGGAAGAAAATCTTGCCCGAAGTCTTATGGTCATACCGTACGACCTCGAAGTCCAGTACCAGGGCCACCCCATTCTCACTGGTTTATGACACCGAAATTATAATACCGGTCAAAGTCGGAGAATTAAGTCTCAGGCTTCGAATGCAACCAGGGAATCAAACAACGAGTCCATGAATACAAGCCTAGATATATTAGATGAAAGGCGCGAAGTCTCCCTTGTTCGGATGGTCACCCAAAAGCAGCGGATCGAGAGATATTACAATCAAAGGGACAATCTTTGACACGTTAATATCGAGGGCTTGGTATTAAGGAAGGTTACACTAAACTTCTGAAACCCGAACGAAGGGAAGTTGGGACCGAACTGGGAAGGTCCATATCAAATTATCAAGATTGGCCTGGATATATTAGATGAAAGGCACGAAGCCTCCCTTGTCCGGATGGTCGCCCAAAAGTAGCGGATCGAGAGATATTACAATCAAAGGGCCAACCTTTGACACGTCAATATCGGGGGCTTGGTATAAAGGAAGGTTACACTAAACTTCTGAAACCCGAACGAAGGGAAGTTGGGACCAAACTGGGAAGGTCCATATCAAATTATAAAGATCACCGGAAAGGGGTCCTACAAACTCGGAGCACTGAATGACAAGCAACTATCGAACAACTGGAATATAACTCACTTGAAACGATATTAACTGCTAAGGTATGACCCCATTCATTTCTTTTATTTTGAACTAATAATTGCAGGTAACAAACAAGGAGCCATATAATTTTTAGGCCTGAAAGCACGCGTTGCACTCTTTTTCCCTTGAATCGGTTTTGTCCCAAATGGGCTTTTCGGCAAGGTTTATAATGAGACAACAGTAAATCATGCTAACTTATAATTGAAGGCCGGTTATGAACCGGTATCGAATATCACGACAACAGTATTCAAGTCCTCTCTACGATCGGCCCCGAACACTAGGGTGCATTACTCTCGGATAACGACTTTAGCAAAGAAAGAAACTTTATGATTGAATGGTCTCGGCTCGATCGATAGAATTTACTGTAAGGGCCAAATAGTTAAATGCACCGTGCCCGCATAGACTGCTCGAGCCCTTGCACAAAGCTTGTACACATGTATAACTATTACGCACAAGAATAAAAAGAAGTCTCAACCTTGCGGATAAATATCTTGTCCCTTAAGGATTTTTCTTTTTTCTTTCCTCTTAAGGAATTTCCTACATTCGATCCCCTAAAGGTATCGAGCCCAAGGAACACCTTTATCTGGTTTCAAACGATCATTCCCAATCGGGGATTGTCGTCCAAAAACAAACTCGGACGGCTCGGGTTGAGGGAGCCCGGGGGCACAAGACCTATTAGGCAACGCCCGAACCTTAAAGACTACGGCCATCCCCATTCGGGGACTGTTATCTTAGGCAAGCCTGGATAACTTGAGGTGACAAGCCCACTGGGAAACACCCGAACTAAAAGGCTACAACCATATTAAAATGGCACGGAGACGTCCGTGACCCGTAATAAAAAACAAGGCCTTAAATAATTTCTAAATCGGTTCTAAAGGCTACCCTCAGCAAACTATAATAAAAAAAATTATAAGTACTTTGGGGAAACGTTCTGGTCATACCGAACCCCCCACGATGCCTTAGACAAAATAATGTCAAAGATAAGGCATGTTCAAACCTACGAACATGACCTAACTAGTTCATGCTAAGGCATTTTGATCTTTGCAAACATATAAGAATAAAGCAAAGAAACACAAAACTCAAAACTTTTCGAAGAAAAAAGGAAGCCTTGTATTATATATACATAAAGTCTTTACAAAGGCCAAACGGACTTGACAAAAAATACAAAAATACACAAGTACAAAAAATAATAAAAGCAAAAACATCTACAAAGGCGTCTAAATAGCTTGTCTTCTCCACCCCTGGATCCACCGGGACCCTCGGAGTCTTCTTTCTCTTCTTCCTCGGGGTAAGCCAACTTCTTGGCCTCGGCCTCGAGCCCCTTAGCGGTTTCGATCTCGGCCGACAGATCCAAACCCCGAGATTGAATCTCCTCGAGGGCCTCTCTTCGTGACTGCCACTTCTTATATTCAACAAAGTCATTCAAGTGTTCCTGGCTGCCTCAGCATCGGCCTTATATTGGGCCACCATCTCGTTGACTTCGTCTTAGACCACCACGGCCGCTGACTTGGACGTTTCAATCTCCTTGGCCATAAATTCTTGATTAGAGGCGGCCGAACTTAGTTGAGACTGGATCTTTTTAACCTTTTTGGCCTGCATCTCGGCCTTTTTCTTTACCGCTCGAAGCCGGACCTCAGCAGAAGTCAGTTGTGCCCGAGCAACTTTTTTTCTGAGGCCAGACGGTCCATTCTGCCTCTCCATTCTTCGGTCTTGGCCTTAATTGCATCCATCTCGGCTCGGAGATGATCAATTCGATCGATATTCTGTTGGACCTGCAAATTTCGATCATCAATCACCAAACCTAGTCCATCATCACTAACCTCAAATATGTTTACCTGCTCGGTCAAGTCGGCATGATCCTTCCGAGCAACCTCCAGCTCAGCTCGAAAGCTCTTAGCCTCCCCTTCAAACTGCTCGCTAAGAAGTTTATAAGCATTTCTCTTCTTAGTGAGCCCTTGAACCTCAGCTTCGAGCTGTTTCAGCTCATCCCGATATCGAAGAACAATCTCATGGTGAAATACCGAGGCCTACAAGCACAAAGAGAAAATCCTGGTTAAACTCATGTTGTGCTTCATTGAACAACCGAGGTGCATCCACCTCGTTCATCTTGGCCTAATCATCCTCGGTCACCAGACACCGAAGATAATTGGCCACCCCTACGGGGGAAGAGAGGACCCAGGCATCCTCCGGAAGGGAGATAATAATGGATCGCTTCCGTCCAGGATCCATAGTGAGAGCAGGGAATGGATTGACCAGTTTGGGGGTCGAGGAAGGTCCACTTGCTCCTGAAGATGGGCTCTTCCTCGGTATCTATAAGTCACCCAACCCGGTGACGTCCTCCGTGGCCGTAGAGTCCATTACCTCAAAAAAACCAAGGAAGGGGTCGTCCGCTCCATGGTCTCCCTTAATGGGGCGTCCTTTAGCTGTTTGGGCCTCGTTGTATATGGACTCAGTAAACGGGGGTGGCTCGGTGATCTCTATCACACTGAGTGCTTCCTTCGGTGTATTGCCCATGTCCCGGGAAGCTTCGGTCCTGACCTCCTCTTCGACCTCCCTAACTTGATGAAGATCGGTATCGCCTCCCTCTAGTTCGGAGGCCCCTTTCCCTTCGTGCCGTGACGGCACCCTGGCCATCAGATCGAAGGCTTCTCCTTCTCCTTTGGATTTGTCACTCAGCCGATAGAGTGAATCCGGAGATGGTACTCGAGCACCGGTTTATTCTTTGGATTTACGCACCAACCTTCTCCTTGGCTTCTTTTTCTCCGATCTCGAAGAACTCGGAGCCCATTTTCTTTTCTTCTCTTCACCCTGTCTTGGAGCAGGGGACTCAGTGGGGAAATTATCGCTACCGAATAGGGCTCTCATTTTGACATCCTTGGATAAACCTGCAAAAGGAAAGAAACTAGTGAGAACTTAATGATGCAAAAAGGAAACCAAATATTGCTCATGAAAGAGATCTCACCGTGCGAACGGGCCTCCCATCGGCCCTTTGAAATCTTGTGCCACGAATTCTCAGAATAAGACCTTTGTAATACGATGCCCTCAACCCACTCCTTAAGTCGAGGAACTGCATTCGGGATCCGAGCAACAACTGCACCACCACACAACACCGATAAGAAAAAAGAAAAAAAACGATAAATTAAATCTTGGAAGCAAAATTATACTTACATGACATGTTCCACTTCTCATGGAACGACATGTGCTCGGCCGGGATCAAGTCCGAAGTTTTCACTCGGACGAAACAACCTAGCCAACCTCGGTCCCGATCTTCATCGATACTCGAGAACGGGGCTTTACTAGCCCGACGGGCGAGCTTGATCAATCGCCCCTGGTAGAGTCGGGGACTGTATAAAGCATGAGGCGGTCGATAGTGAAGGGGTACACTTTGATCTTGCTTACAAAGAAACGGAGGAGGATTACGATCATCCAGAAATAAGGCTGAATTTGACTAAGGGTTACCTCGTATCCTTTGCAAAAGTTGATGATAACCGGGTCCAAGGGGCCCAGCATGAAGGGATAAGTGAAAACACTTAAAAATCCCTCGACGTGGGTGGTAATGGATTCGTCAGGTTCGAGAATCACCACATGTTTGTCTATCCAGTTGCAATCCTTTTTGACTTCGGAGAGAATATCCTCGGTGACCGAGCAGATGTACCTCGAGACCTCCTCGCACCGGCCTGGTACGAAGGACGGCTTTTCGACTTTAAAATCAACATTGACCGAGCACCCCCCCGGGATGAACATTTTCAGAGGAGGTTTCGGTACCTATTCCTCGATAGTAGTACGTGAGACATTATCATCGGTAGCCGACCGTGAGGTAGATGGAGTTTCTTTTTGGGGAACGGATTTTGAAGTCTTCGCCATTTCTTATAAAGATGGAGAAAAAATGAGGGAAAATAAAAAGTTAAAAGAGTACACTTGATGGTTTGGGATGAAGACCAATAAGAGTTCTTATAAATGATCTCAAAGTAACCAGAATATAAGTACTTGGAAGTATTGAAATTTTATGGACACGAGGGCAGAAAGCTTGGATGGAAAAGTTTGAATGAACAAATGGAAGGGTATTTATAGTTTTTCAGCGACGGTTCACATCTGAAGTGGCCGACCGACAACTGACAAACATTTAATTCTATTAAGACTAGACCGACGGGACGTTTCAACTAGTTTGACATTTCTGTCACGGTATATCGAAGTGAGAATCGGGGGCTCATATCATTTCTCATCATCTACTCTCCGAAAAATGACGTGACTATCTGTATACAGGTAAAATCGAGCTTGTAGTATACCCTAGCATCTGACATGATAGGTCGGGCTCAAGACATAGCAATAAAGGACTGAAGATCGTCCCCAAGCCCCACCGGGTTAGCAACCAGGAACAAACACCTACCTTCGATAACACCGAGGTCGTGACTCCGGAATCGGTCCTGGTTCAAACGACCTCGAAGAAACATTGTTAGCTTAACAGAAGACCGAAATATCAGTGACCGGTCGGATATTAAGGCGGGAATCTCGGAACGTATCAATAAGGAATCGGCGATCAACAAATCAAGAGATTTTTTTACCTTTTATAGAGTTATAACTAATATAGGACTCCCCTACTATATAAAGGGGGTCTGGTTACTTGTAAAAGAGATTGTATCGCGCATTCCAAAGCAATACATTATTATTCTCATTAATCTCTTATTCTTCTGTGTCTTGATACCGATCGAAGTACGTCCAGCTCAAGGGTGATTAACCTTCCAAGGCTGAAATTGTTCAATTCGTGTGGTTTGCATTTATTTTATCATTATTTATTTAAATTACAATCTAAATTATCGTTTTGTGTAATGTTAATCCGCATATTCTTAAAATCACTTACAAATTCAATTGTTATCCGATTTTGAGGGTAAACAGTTATGCTAAGGGGTATTGACACCCCTTCGTCAGAAAGTATACTGATTCCCCTTATATTCTTCGTGCATGTGTTTTACCTTTTTATATTTTGATACCTTATTGTAATTTTGTGGCTATGCCACTAGTCAAGTATTGTTTGAACCATAAAAATTAGCCTAAAGAGGGCGACTTTTTCAAGACCCTGATCGCGAAATGCTTTGTGCATGGACAACCTCTTTTGGTTATAATGAAAGATTAGAAGCCGACAAACCTGATGCTTACGATGATTAAACAAAACAGAACTAATAACTGTCGTTTTGAGGGAATCTTGTTATTATATGTAAGTATTGCATGTCAAGAGAATTGTCTTGCGATTGCCAACGAGTGAGGGTTGCTGATTTTTCTCACTTCATGTCCACAAAGAGCGTATAAAATATATACCGATAGTGCAAAATAGTTTTTATGATCAATATAATTTAACCGATTATAACGTATTACTTATTACTCTATTAATTTTATAAATTAATTCTTATCATAAAAAAATGCCTGTAATTATTTTATAAATGATCAACAACTACAACAACAACCCAATATTTTATAAATGATCAAATTGTGTAATTCCTTTTTCATCTTTGCCTAGAACTGAAAGTGAGA
>AWOL01S0005357.1:0-20794 GCA_000715115.1 Nicotiana otophora | reverse complement strand
GTCTTAGGCCCACTATAGTGATTTTTTAACTTTGTAATTTGATTCATTCATCGGGCCTGTAATAATATTGTAATAACAGTTGGGGTGTTAGTAAAATTGAGAAAATGGGTTTATTCTAATATTTGCATGAACGGATAGAAATTCTGCCTATAGGTGTTTCATTTACTCAACATGTTCTTCTCCTATGTGTTGTTAGATAACCTGCCCATAGGACCTGAGTGTTTAATTCGTTTAATATTTTCTGCTCCTATGTGTTTTATTAGATACCATGCCTATAGGAAATAAAGTGCCAATGACCAATCTTTCAATTTTCATAACTGCAACATATTCATTAGATACTATGACTATAGGGCTATGTTAGCTTATGTTCTACAAAATTTACATTTAGAAATCATGCTTATAGGGTTTTAATTTGTTAATACGCTGTTATACTGCCCACCTAGGAGACATGCCTATAGGAGCTAAGTATAAAAAATCAATTTCAATCGTTAATCGTTAGAAATCCTGCCTATAGGGTAATACTACTCGCTTTTAAGTGTTAATATTGAACTTTCAACACTGTTTCGTTGCCATTATTAGAAAGCATGCCTATAGGATCAAACTGAGTAATTCTGAGTATCTTCAATAGTTATCACTGCCAACTATCGTATAAATCACCTAGATATCATGTTTATAGGTTTAATTGCTTATAATCTGTAATCAGTAGGCCGACTGTGTAGTCGCTTAGAAATTGTACCTAAAATGGCATCTTGCTCTGAAACTGCCTGCACGTTTGGATCCAGAATCACCTAGAAGCCATGACTATAGGATTTAAGACTCTATTAATTCTGAAATTGTCACCCGCCTAATTTGTTTGTGTGCATTTGTTGTCTAAGTGTGGAGGCTAACTTGAGCCATTAATTGCTTTTACATGAAGTCCAACTTGTTTTGTATGTCGCCTAGTTTTATCATTTCTGAGAAGCCTAAGCTAAATCTAGAAACCATCCAAAATAGAGGTCCAAATGCCTCCTGGGCCATAGGCATGGGACAGGTAGTGCACGCATAGGGCACAGTTTAGAATCAACTAGTGCGCTTTAGGTAAAAACTTAAAAATAGTAATCGGGTAGCAGGAGATGATAGTTTATGCCCGCTGAATGATACGAGTAATACCCCACCTCGAGGGAGTTACGAAGTATTATTTATGTTGCACAGGGTGATCCTTTAGGCTAAAAAACTTAGGGCCCCCATCTTGTCTTTAAACCAATTATCTGTGTTTACTCAAGGACTTTCTAAAAATGATTTATTTTTTCAAACTTCTTATTTTTCTCTCTGACTATTTGACTATTTCATATAATTCACGTTCGGCTCGGACCCACAGTTGTGGACCTCGATGAGTGCCTAACACCTTCTCTTCGAGGTAATTTGAGCCCTTACCCGATCTTTGGTGACGCAAACTGGTTAAACCAGAGTTATTTACAAATAGGTACCCTAACGCACCTCAAACCCGTTAGGTGGAGACTCTCTCTTTTAACACCTTCCTTTAAAAGAATTGTCACGTGTCGAAATCCAATTTCACGAGAAAGAAGGGCGCGGCAGCATGTCGACTCCGCTAGGGATATTTTTAGGCTCTTACCATAGCGAACTTGATCTATATGAATTAGTCTTCTTTGATGAATGTGTTTCCTTGTTCTTTATCGTTACATGAACATCCCGCTTCCATTTTCCCTTTTTATGGCTACATTCACACCCTTTCCCCTATTTCCCTCTATTTTTGAATTTGTATTAATATGCAAATCTTTGCTTAATTTGGTTACAATGTGCGTTTTTCTTTATTTTCTAGTCATGTTCACTTACTCCGAATCATTTTTAAATTTGCTACATCATGTCTCTCCCTACCCTTACCCCCCTTGCTTGCTTTATTGTAATTCTTTCACATTGCGCGAACTAACTTCTTGATTATTTTCCTTTCTTTTTATGTCTTTACGCTCTATTTAATACTGCGTTTATTGTCTTTATCATGCAAAATACTTGACAACGTATTATTTTATCTTTACATAAAGCATGCTCCACATCATATTCCATACGTGCGTAATTAATACCATAGCGGCGCTTGATGAGTGTCTGCACTCTTCCTAAATCACCCTTTTAAATTTGGAAAGACTTATTTGTGGTAAAACTAGTCGATCAGCGGTGCAATTGATGGTTTCGTGCCTTCCCTAATCAAGTCATCCACTTGAAGGTACCGGTCTAGACTCTTCTAGATACCCCCACTCTAATATTAATTGTGCATGCATCATGTCTAAACCTAGTATGGGTTAGAACATTGTCCGCGTAATAACTCTCTAAGGCAAGCCTTGTCCAAAGCCCGCCGGGATTTCCTTAAATCCCAATGGGTACAATCATGATATGTGCATTATTTGGAGAAAACGTGCCGATATGCTAATCATTAATGTATAAATAGTCGAATCCGGAGGGGGAAAGGGCTAAATTTATGTGTTTTGCAGAAATAAGGCACGAAGTCCCCAGGTTCGGCATGGTTCGAAGTATCCCACCTTTGTTGCTAGATTGGTGGAAAAATATCTCGCAAAGTGACAAAAACCATGTGAAAAGAGTTCTCGAAAATTTACCTTCTTTGTTAAATATTCAGCCGAACAATGTGTTAATTAAGGCTGCCACTATATTCTGGGATGAGAAAAGGGTCGTCTTCCTTTTTAGTGATATAGAAATGACTCCCCTTCTAGAGGAAATAGGAGGCTTCGCCGGGCTCCCATGGGATAGACCTGGCTTGTTGGTACCGGAAAACCGTACTTTTCGAGGTTTCCTAAAAATGATGTGTTTGAGGAAAAATGATGAGTTAGTCTGTTTGAATAAATCTTTCATACAATTCAACTTCCTTTACGAGCGTTATGGTCACAGCAAGTCATATCATCTTTACCATGATAAATTTGCCATCACTTCTTTGGGTTGGACTCACCGTCGTGTTTTTGTATTCATTGTCTGTTTTCTGGGGATGCTGATATTCCCAATACAAGGAGAAAGGATCCACACTCGCCTAGCTATGGTCACTAAGACCCTAATGGAAGTAATTGAGGGGCAAACATACACTATTGTCCCAATGATCATGGTTGAGATGTACTGAGCCTTAAACCGTTGCAAAAAGAGATATAGGCATTTCGAGGGTTGCAATCTGTTGCTGCAAATATGGTTGTTGGAACACCTTCAGAGAGGACAATACCGTCAAGAATTTCCGCGATAACCATGAAATGACCACATAGCTTATCACCATCCGAAGAGAATGACTTTTATCCCAGACAGATTTTCACAACAGGGAAACGCTGTGAGCTGGGTACATTTCTTTAGTAATTTAACTAATGGCAAGGTGCATTGGATGTTCGAGTGGTTCCCTAGCAGTGAATTCATCATCAAGTCAAGAGATGTTCCTCATCTACTGCTAATCGGATTAAGGGGAATCTATCCTTATGCTCCTCTCAGAGTCATGAGGCAAGCTGGGAGAAAACAGGTTATACCACGAGTTTCCAAAATAGTTCATTACAAAACAGACTTCTGAGGGAATGCCATTCCATTCAAGTTCAAGGCACAACACATATGGCATCAAAATATTATTGTGAAGAAAGATACCATCGAGCCAGACATGTATCATGCCAGCCATGTGTACTTCTACCCATCATGGTTGGTCGATGACATAGCAGGTGAGGTCAAGCCAGGGGTTGATTTGAGAAATAGGGTCATAGACGACGCTACTGAAGCACAAGTCAAATACAGGAGGTTGCACAAAAGGGTCTTTGAATATGAGGCCAGGAATTTGGAATAACGTAAAGTGGACATGGAGGCAATCAATTAATGGAGGGGAATCGCTATTAAATCAACAGAAAGGTTGGAGTATTTGGAGCAGGGTTTGATGGAACTTGAGGGAAAGATGAGGAAAAGGGTCTCGAATTATCAGAACGCAGAAGGCAATAAAGGAGGACATCTAGCAAGGGCGTATCTGCTGTTGGACATGCGCGACCTGGGGAATCTGATTGACGGGGCTAAGAAGGCCAAGCTTGGAGAAGGTCCCTCTGGTACCGAGTAGATTAGGAATAATGTTTTCTAGATTCGTTTTAGAATTTGATTGTAATAATGCAAATGCCACTAGTGACTCTTTATAATTATTGTCGTTTTTGTAGAGATTTGGTTTATTTATCATATTAATGAAATGACGCAGTTATCGGCATTGAGTTTTCTCCAAAGCTATATGTCGTTAGGCCTACCTCGGGCACGATGAGGTCCCCAAATTAGGATGTGAATTTATAAATCCGCAATACGTGTTTTAATATCGTAAATATCCTTTTAATACTCCTTACTAACTTGTTTTACCTTTTGTTTTTCTTCTTTTCTTTGTTTATTCCCATCTCCTAAGGTTGGTTCGTGCATACTGACATCATTAATATATTATACCAGATCTATAGGTCCTCCTTCTCCTCCTCCTCCTCCTTCTCCAAGTGATCCTAAGAACAAAGGGAAAGCTAAGATGGACGATATGAGTGGTATCAAGAAAGACAACGCTACACACGCTGAGAATGTCAAAACTTCGGATGGTCGGAGTACTCCGGCGCAGAATGACTTGGTTTTACGGTTAGAACAGAAGATATTGGAGTTACAAGAGGAACTTGAGCAGGTCCGTAACTTGGCAAACCTTTCCCTTACCCTGAATGTTCCCGACATCAACCAACAAAACGCCCAAAATCCAACACATCCTCAAAACACACAAAACCAGCACCCGCAAAATCCTCTTGCACCTCACCAATACACCACGCCTCCCCAAAATCCTAATCCTCCACCAGTACCAACTCCTCCACAGCATCATCATCATCCAACCTAGTACCCACAAGCTACCACCTACTACACTCCTCAGAATGCACCACAGCCTACTCCTGACCCGCAAAACTCAACCAATGACCACCATTATGCCCAGATTCCCGGAGTCCACCAAAGCAATCCCATATATGTGGAAACATTACCCCACATTCCACAACAGACCCTATACATACCTGAATTCGCCGAGAAGGATCTGCTCATCAAGAACATGGTAGAGGAACTCAAGAAACTTAAAGGCATGGTTCAAAGTGTCAAAGGGGGCAAAGGCATTGAGGGTTTGAATTATGAAGATTTGTGTATTCAGCCAAATGTAGAACTGCCAGACGGTTATAAACCTCCTAAGTTTGAAATGTTCGACGGAAATGGTGATCCGAAGGTGCACTTGAGAACATATTGTGACAAGCTTGTAGGAGTTGGCAGGGATGAAAGAATTCGTATGAAGATGTTCATGAGAAGCCTCACTGGAGACGCCCTGTCTTGGTACATCAGTTAGAACCCAAAGAAATGGGTTTATTGGGTAAGCATGGCATCGGATTTCATGGATCGGTTCAGTTTTAACACAGAAAACGCACCAGACATTTTATACATTCAAACACTCAAGAAGAAGCCAACGGAAACTTTCCACGAGTATACTACTCGGTGGAGGTCTGAAAGCTGCAAAGGTAAGGCCAATGCTGGAAGAAGAGGAAATGAACAAATTCTTTGTCCGAGCTCAGGATCCACAGTATTACAAGAGGTTGATGGTTATTGAAAATCATAAATTCTCTGACATCATCAAATTGGGAGAAATAATAGAAGAGGGAATAAAAAGCGGGATGGTAACAAATTTCGAGGCACTCCAGGCTACGAACAAAGCCTTGCAATCGGGGGATACATCTAAAAAGAAGGAATTAGGGGTCGTGATGGTAGCCCAAGGTCCGAAATCTCCTCTCACATGCCAAACACCTACAACCACATATCAGCCTTCACCTCCTAGATATCAACAACTCGCTACTGCCTACCACACTTACAACACTCAGCCAGCATATTATCACTCACCACCAGCCCGCCAAAATTACCAAAATCCCAGGCCAAATTTTGACTGTAGGCCGCCCTGACAATACACTCCTATTGTCGAACCTATTGACCATTTGTATGAGAGATTGAAAGCTGTCGGTTATGTCACTCCCATTCTCGTTGTCGCCATAGAAAATTCCTCTCAATGGGTCAATCCGAACAAGACATGTTCCTACCATTCGGGCATGAAGGGTCACACTATTGATGAATGCCGCACTCTGAAGGATAAGATCCAAATTCTGATTGATACCAAAGTTATACAGGCAAATGAGACTGCACCTAATGTCTGCAACAATCCCCTCCCGCATCACAGGGGCAAGGGGTAAATGTGATAGAAACTGATGAAGAATGGGATCCGGAAGGGCTAATTGGGCTCATTCGAGAAAGGGATGATCCCAAAATGCCTTCAGTCACTCTCATACCTATTATGGTACAAATACAGTCACCGATTGAAGTTGAGGTAGCCGCACCGACTCCGTTCGAGGTTGAAGTAACAACGCCCTCAGCAACGAAGTGACCACACCATTCTCAGTAACGGTAGCACCCACACAATTCTTTAATTCCAATGTTGTGCCATGGGACTATACTGCAGAAGCAAGGAGGAAAGGAAAGGGTAAAATGGAAGAAACTAGTGCAGCACAAGGTATGACCAGAACTGGTAGGGTTTATACGCCCGAGCATTTGGGGGAACAAGTAAAGAAGCCGCTTCCGGACAGCCTGTCATTGAAACCGGCCCGAATGATCTTTGCAGAAAGGTGCAAGCAAGGGAGTATTCTGTGGTCGATCATTTGAACAAAACCCCTGCTCAGATATCCATTCTATCACTGCTGCAGAATTCTGAGGCACACAGGAATGCGTTGATGAAAGTGTTGAATGAGGCTGATGTACCCAACAACATTACCAGTGGAGAGATGGCTAACATGGTAGGACAAGTATTGGAAAGCCATAAGATCACTTTCCACGAAGATGAATTGCCACCAGAAGGGTTGAGCCATAACAGGGAGTTGCATATCACAGTACAGTGCGAAGACAAATTCATTGCCAGGGTCCTGATAGATTGGGATTCAAGTCTCAACATCTGCCCGTTGACTACTTTGAAGAGGTTAGGTAAAGGTTTGCATGAGATACGAGCAGGAACTATGAACGTAAAAGCGTTCGATAGGTCTCAAAGGGCCACAATCGGAGAAACCAACCTCTGCTTACAAATAGGTCCAACTTGGTTTGATGTTGAATTCCAAGTGCTCGACATATCTGCCTCATACAATCTGTTATTGGGACGACCTTGGATACACACCCCTGGGGCTGTAGCGTCTACTCTGCATCATGCTGGGAAGTTCGAATGGAATCATCAGGAGGTGATCATTCATGGAGGGAGTAACCCTATTTACACCAACCAAACTGTCCCGGTTGTGGAGAATAGGAGGGAGTTAGGGGAGAGACTTACCATCACATTGAGCATGCTAACGCGATCGAGAAGGACAAATGGTGGAGTAGAAAAATAGAAAGCATATTGGCATGGACAGGGTATGAACCCGGCAAGGGTCTCGGCAAGAATCTCCAAGGGATCACCAAATTAATACAGTTAAAACGTCTCGGCTCGACCTTTGGACTGGGATATCAATACACTTGGCATGGGTATCAAAATTGGTTGCCACCATAGCGCGGTCCCTATCACCCTCTCGAGCAACCGATACCACATTTGAACCAGTCCTTCCATCAGGCGGATATGATGTGGGGATCTAAAGAAGATGAAGTGCTAGCCGGTTTGAGGAATCTATTCTTAGAAGATAAAGACATGGACTACAGTGTAATAGTTGAGGAGGAGGAGGAGGAGGAAGGCCTCGTCATCTAGACAGTGGAGAAGGGAGTTGTTCTCAGGAACTGGACTGCCATACCATCAAGGGCCCGTCGAGTTCCTGGGTAGCTTGGCAATTAGCATCATTTATTTTAAAAGCAATTTTTATGAGCATTTAAGACATTTTCTGTATTTTGTTTTAAGCATGTTTTGTTTGAAATAATTGCTCGAGTCATCGAGCCGTACCTGTTTGACGTTTTCAAGATTTTATCTAA
Source organism: Nicotiana otophora (assembly GCA_000715115.1). Taxonomy (NCBI): domain Eukaryota; kingdom Viridiplantae; phylum Streptophyta; class Magnoliopsida; order Solanales; family Solanaceae; genus Nicotiana; species Nicotiana otophora. The sequence goes on along the minus strand of AWOL01S0005357.1, from coordinate 12,811 downwards.
TGCATTGTTATTTTAGTATTTATTATTATTCTTTATAGTTTTTCTCTACAGCATTATTATTACCTATCCCAATAAACTTACGACTATGACATGTAATGAGACAACGCAACATAAGGATAGTGACTCGAAAGAAATAGAAGAAGAGGATATAATACCTGAGAAAATTATTAGAGAAGTTGAAGATTTTGAGAACAAGCCTAAGTCCAGCCTGGACGAAACTGAGATAGTCAACTTGGGAGATTCCATAACAGTCAAAGAAACTCGCATAAGCATTCACCTGTCACCATCAGAGAAAGAAGAATACACCCATTTCTTGAAAGAATATGAAGACATTTTCGCATGGTCTTATGATGATATGACTGATTTGAGCACGTCCATAGTGGCTCATAAACTATCCACCAACCCAATGTGTCCACCAGTAAAGCAGAAGCTCAAAAAATTTAAGCCAGATATGAGTCTAAAAATCAAAGAAGATGTCACCAAGTAGATCAAAGCTAAGGTTCTCAGAGTGGTTGAATATCCAACTTGGTTGGCTAACATCGTGCCAGTTCCGAAGAAGGATGGGAAAGTCAGAGTAAGCGTCGATTATCGGGACCTAAACAGAGCAAGTCCTAAAGATGATTTCTCGTTACCCAACATACATCTACTGATCGACAACTGCGCCAAGCATGAACTCCAATCCTTTGTGGATTGCTTCGTGGGATATCATCGGATCTGGATGGATGAAGAGGATACCGAAAAGACAGTTTTATTACACCGTAGGGGGTGTACTGCTATAAAATGATGTCGTTTGGTCTGAAGAATGCTGGGGCCACTTATATGAGGCCTATGACAACTATTTTCCACGACATGATACACAAGGAGATAGAGGTATATATGGATGATGTCATCATCAAATCCAAGAAAAGTACTGATCATATAGAAGACTTAAGGAAATTTTTTGATCGGCTTCAGAGGTACAATTTGAAATTGAATCCCGCAAAATGTGCTTTCGGGGTCCCCGTAGGAAAGTTGTTAGGATTCATCGTCAGCCGCCGAGGAATTGAGATAGACCCATCAAAGGTCAAGGTTATCCAGGATTTGCCACCTCCAAAGAACAAGAAAGACATGATGAGCTTTTTGTGACATCTTAATTACATCATAGCACAATCAACCGTGATCTGTGAGCCGATTTTCAAAATGTTAAAGAAGGATGCCGCAAACAGTTGGGACTGAAGACTGCCAGAAAGCTTTTGAATGAATCAAAGAATATTTATCCACACTGCCAGTCTTGGTCCCGCCAGAACCTGGTAGACCACTGCTACTCTATCTCTCTGTATTATATGGGGAGTTCGGTTGTGTCTTGGGACAACACGATGAGACGGGAAAGAAAGAACATGCCATATACTATCTGAATAAGAAGTTCACACCCTACGAAGTACGGTATTCTTTGCTGGAATGCACCTGCTGTGCTTTGACCCGGATAGCCCAGAAACAGAGGCACTACTCTGCGCCTATACCACATATCTCATATCAAGGATGGATCCTCTGAAGTACATCTTCCAGAAACCCATGCCTACAGGGAAGCCGGCAAAATGGCAGATATTGTTGAGTGAATTCGATATCGTCTATGTGACTCAGAAGGCAGTTAAGGGACAACCATTAGCGGATCATCTTGCGAAACATCCTATAGGAGGAGAATACGAACCACTAAAAATGTATTTTCCTGATGAAGAATTATCATTTGTAGGAGAAGATATCGCCGAAGCCTACGACAGATGAAGAATGTTTTTTGATGGAGTCGCAAACTTCAAAAGCGTGGGCATTGGAGCCATTTTGGTGTCAGAAACAGGTTAACATTATCCGATATCCGTGAAACTCAGATTTCCGTGCACAAATAATATGGCATAATATGAGGCTTGCATATTGGGGCTCAATTTGGCCGTTGACATGAATATCCAGGAATTACTGGTAATTGGTGATTCAGGTCTTCTGGTACATCAGGTGCAGGGAGAATGGGCTACAAAGAATACCAAGATATTACCATATCTATATCATGTGCTAGAGATGATGAAGAGGTTCATGAATATAGAGTTTATACATGTCCCAAGAATCCAGAATGAGTTCGCAGACGCATTGGCCACTTTGTCCTCCATGATACAGCATCTGGACAAGAATTTCATCGACCCCATTCCGGTAAGGATTCATAATCAACCAGTTTAATGCGCTCATGTTAAAGAAGAAGCAGACGGGAATCCATGGTTCCATGATATCAAGGAGTACTTGGCAAAAGGAGAGTACCCGGAGCATACAAATCATACTAAAAAATGCACGCTCCGAAGATTGTCCAAGCATTTCTTCCAAAGTGGAGGAATTCTGTATAGAAGGACTCCAGACTTAGGGTTATTACGATGTGTTGATGCCAAGTAAGCATCCAAACTACTCGAAGAGATACATTCTGGAACTTGCGGACCACACATAAATGGTTTGCTTTAGCCAAAATGATACTGAGGGCAGGTTATTTTTGGATGACTATGAAAACAAACTGCATCAGGTATGTCAAGAAATATCATCAGTGCCAAATACACGCAGATATGATATGGGTACCGCCAAATGAACTCAATGCAACGAGTGCACCTTGGCCTTTTTCCACTTGGGGAATGGACGTCATTGGACCAATCGAGCTCGCCGCTTCAAACGGGCACAGGTTCATTTTAGTGGCCATAGACTACTTCACAAAATGGGTCGAAGCTGCATCCTACAAAGTTGTAACCAAGAAAGTTGTCGCAGATTTTGTCAAAGATCGTATTGTTTGCCGATTCGGGGTTCCAGAGTCCATCATTACCAACAACACCGCCAATCTCAACAGTGACCTAATGAAAGCTATGTGCGAAACCTTCAAAATCAAGCACAAGAATTCCACAGCATACAGGCCTCTAATGAATGGAGTCGTGGAGGTCGCAAACATGAATATCAAGAAAATACTGAGGAAGATGGTAGATAACCACAAGAAATGGAACGGGAAGTTACCATTTGCCTTATTGGGGTACCGTACCGTAGTCCGCACATCAACCGGGGTAACTCCCTATTTGCTGGTCTACGGTACCAAAGTTGTCATTCCTGCCGAGGTTGAAATTCCTTCTTTAAGAATTATAAAGGAAGCTGAACTGAGTGATGCAGAATGGATAAGAAGCCGTTATGAATTATTAACTCTCATTGACGGAAAAAGAATGAATGCAGTGTGTCATGGTCAACTCTATCAGAATAGGATGTCCAAAGCTTTCAACAAAAGGGTCAAACCTAGACAGTTCGCACCGGGGCAACTGGTACTGAAGCAGATCTTCCCGCATCAAGATGAAGCCAAAGGGAAATTCTCACCCAATTGGCAAGGGCCCTACATGGTTCACAGAGTACTAACAAGAGGAGCACTCATACTCATAGAAATGGATGGAGAGGTTTGGCCAAAGCCTAGCAATTCATACGCAATCAAAAGACATTATGTTTAGAATGTTTGCATTTCTTCATCTGATGTAATTGAACTACGCTCGACCCGATTCCCGTTTAAGAGGGGATACGTAGGAAGCCCTGTGGGTTTGGTCACAATTCAATAAATTTTTCATTTTTCCCACAACCAGAAACTGGGGCAGAATTTTGAGGAGAACCATCAAAATTCCGGAGCAAGTCCAGCCAACGTCATCATATGCAAAATGGTCAGAGAATCACCTAAGTAAAGTGTGGCAGAATTTTTAGGAGGACCCTCAAAATTCTAAGGAGGTCGCAATGTCTCTAAAGTGTCACAGTCATTGGTTCATCTAATTTATCCGATATTGCATACTAATGTATTTTAAATAACTACATTCATCATATGCACGCACATTTGCGAAAACTTTATTTTTATGAAAGAGCGAGATGCTACCCGTGGTAACTCAAGTAAGACTTCGATACAGAGCAAAGCAAAGCAGGCAGGCGGAGGCACGAACCAACCTTCCCCCGTAAAACTTATGATTGTCCTTTGGATGCAGGAACAAGAAATATTTGGAAATTCTGGAACACCTCAGAATCATTGTCTTCATAACGACAAAGCTGCCATGTGCAAACACATTTCCAGCTAAGAAATACTCTGCTACTACTTATTATTTGTTCATTGCATGAGACCAAGCATTGTCTCCATCTTGCATGAGTCTAAGCCCTGTCTCCTTAATTGCATAAGGCTAAGCACTACCTTCCCCTGCATGAGACTAAGCATTGTCTCCACCTTTGCATGAGGTTAAGCCCTACCTCCTCAATTGCATAAGGCTAAGCACTGCCTTCCCCTGCATGAGACTAAGCATTATCTCCATTTTTGCATGAGTCTAAGCCCTGTCTCCTTAATTGCATAAGGCTAGGTACAGCCTTCCCCTGCATGAGACTAAGCATTGTCTCCACCTTTGCATGAGGTTAAGCCCTACCTCCTCAATTGCATAAGGCTAAGCACTGCCTTCCCCTGCATGAGACTAAGCATTATCTCCATTTTTGCATGAGTCTAAGCCCTGCCTCCTTAATTGCATAAGGCTAGGTACAGCCTTCCCCTGCATGAGACTAAGCATTGTCTCCATTTTGCATGAGGCTAAGCCCTGCCTCCATCTTGCACAAGGCTAAGCACTGCCTTTCCTTGGACGAGACTAAGCATTGTCTCCCATCCTGCGTGAGATCTAGCATTATTCTCTACCTCGGGCTAAGCTCTGCCCCCGATCTTACACAAGACTAATCTTTATCTTGTTTCGCTTCGCATAACCAAACGTCATGTCTTTCCATCTCATGGGCTGAAATACCTCAATTTTTGTCCGAAGGCATCATAGTTCGAAGCCATCATCCTCATAGCCGGAAGACACCATGCCATGGCCTGAGGATCTCTCAATACCGCACATCATTAGTCAAAGGCGTCATAGTTCAGAGGCACCATTTGCATGGCCCGAGAACATCATTTCATGGCTTGCGAATCCTTTATCACGCAATTCATGGCCCAGGACATTATGGTCTAAGGACACCATCCCCATCTTCCAAAGATAGCTTTCATGGTCCAAAGGAAATTTGCATCATGTTTAAATTCTCGCAATAATCCATATATACTTGCATGCATTGTGTTTTAAGTTTTGCAGGTAATTCAGGAAGTAACCGTTCTCCTAACGGGAGCAATCTTCGCTCCGATTTCCATTCAACGTTCACATCCTGCAACTATTTCAAACGTAACCAACCACCGCCCGTTACCTATTCCCATCTGATTACCGTTCAAATATACATAACCATTCCAAGGTACATCCATTCACAATTCCAATATCGTCTTATCCAGAAAAGCTTGTCCGTTCCTACAACAACTCCATCAGTTTATTCCATCGTTGGATCTAGAACTATACATGGCCTGATTCCTGTAAAACCAGGGATATGTAGGCAACTCAGAAACCAGGGTTCGGCCTATATTTTTTAAAATAACCCCATTCGGTCAAAACCAGTCATCATTTCTTTACCCGACAACTCTTTCATCATTCTCGGGTAAATAGCGGCAGCTGTTGATACCCAATTTTTCCCTCATATATTTAAATATATATACACACTTTTTCACAATAGTGCATATACATCATCATTTTGATTTATAAACATACACAAGTATTTTTCATAATATTTAAAGACTTTAAACCAATTTATTAATGCATTTTATTATATAAATATCCAATAATTATTCTCCAAATTATTTTTATGATGCTTTAATCATCTGAACTTATAATTTATACCAGCATGAGGTTTTAAATATTTTTTTCAGTGCATTTCTTATAATTATATTTGTATTTTAGGGCTAATTGTGCATTTTTGCAATAATAGCCCATATGCATGTATAATTATATTATTTATGCAGAAAATGACTTTTATATTTTTATAATGTTAAGTAATTTTTTTAATCATTTTAGTGCACAAATTATATTTTGTTATTTATTAATTACTCTTATATATTATTTATTATTTAATATTAGGTATTTAAAAACTAGCCTAAAACCCACCCACTTTTGGACCAATCGCTGACCCAAACCTAACACCCTAGTCGAATAAATCTCAAGCCCAAACCAAACACCCCTTTACAAAAATCGGTCGGTACCCATTTTATACTACCCGCCCCATTTATCTTTAATCCCAGCCATTGATCTCTCAAGATCAACGGCCCTCGTTCACCTCCTCTCTTTAACTATCCAAACCCGCTCAAACCCTAACCATTCTCACCACCTGTCGCCCTAAATCCTCTCTACTTTCTCTTCTTCTCTGAGAAACCCTAGCCGTCGCCTCTCTAAACCCTTCCCTAATCCCTCTTCTAATGGGATTTCCCTCTCATCTCCTTACCATATTAGTATGTTTCCGCTATTGGTTGATTCTCCATGCTATTACCTAATACTTGCCTAAACATGGCAAGTATTACCACTCTGATTCTGTCCGATTTACTCCCATTTCTTGAATCTGGACGATATTATGTCTACACACGTTTATTCTACACCGTGTGAGTCCGAATGTTGTTTATATTTTATTGATTCTTACTTACCCTAAAACTAGGGTTTTCATATTTCCTTAAATCAGACCAAAATTGGTTCGATTCTCTGATTTTTAGTGCTATTTGTGTCTATATTCATCCTATGTTACTATTTTTGTGTATATCTCGTTGATATTTGTTTTCCCTAAAAACTAGGGTTTGGCCTGATTTTTCTCCTAAAAGGGTTCTAATTGATTCTTCATGCTCTTCTTTCCTTATTTTTATGTGTGATTGATTATATTTCCTTGTTTGTTTGTTCGATTCCTACTACAACCTTATTCCCCTTTCCTTTTTTGGACAGAACTTTAATCACTATTTTTCCACTAAAATTGAAGCTTTACTCTGTACTCGTTGAGTATCTTGTTCAGTTTTGGGCTCTTGGCTGGCTGAAATCCAAGGCCACCAGATTTCTTTTTTTCGACCTCTCTTGGGTATGAGCACTGCCGTGGGTTCTTGAAACCCTTGGGAACTTGACACATTTGAGACTTTGGATCCTATTTGCTATTCTTTCTTGTTTATTGAACAATCACATGTTAATTTCTAAACCTTTGCAATGTTTATTCCATCATATTATCATATTTTCTGAAACTACATGACTTCATGTATTTTCTTGACTCTTTTCTGTCTAATTCTGCCTATAATTACTAGTCTAATAATGTCGTTGCACCTAGTTCAGTCAATTTGGACAGATTGAAGCATGTTTAGCTTGGTGATTGTTGATAATCTGAATGTTCTCCCTTGATTATATGGCTTAATCCATGTGTTCTGCCGAATTCTAAATCTCTAGTGATCAGTTTTTGTCATTAATATGCCTTAGTTTGTTTAAGACCTTCATTCTAAATGTATAGTGTGCCCCTACGAATATGATTGTCACTCTATGTGTTCTTGCCATATCCAATTATGTACCTCTAATAACCTGTTATCCTTTTTTCCTTGACTGATGCCCTCTATGGCACCTGGTCCTATTTGTGTTATACTGTTTAATCCTGAGTTTGGTATAATCTGATCCTTTAAGTTCTAAACTGGTGTTATTAATTGGTTTTACTAGTCTAATGCCCTTGCCTGCTAACTTTGCAATCCCAGGCTCCTTGTTTATTGTCATATGTAACTCTGCCCCAATATATTAGTTTGCTTCTCTAGATCATGTTCATTATGTGATTATCTTAAAGTGTCTGCAAATGCTTTTCCAAACCTATTACTTTATTAAAATTTCTTTGATTGTTTCTTGTTATGAGTCTAATTCTGGGCCGGCTGGAAGCCAAGGCCCCCTAAATCTTCTCTATTAACCTCCCTAGTGTGAGCACTGCCCTGGGTTCTTAAAACCCTTGGGAACTATAACACACTAGGGTCTAAGGTTCTGTGGCCACTTTGTCCCAATTGCTCAATTCTGCCTCCTTTTTCACCTACTGAATGAACCAATTGGTTTGTGTAAATTATTGTTAATCAGCTGTGATTACTAGGTTTTGGCTATTTTATGTAAATGAAGATTATTTTCTGGGTTTGATTGGCTATGACTTCTGGCTGTGGTGAAACCTATATGGATACGAAATTTGAAGGCCTCGCCAGGCCGGGTGTACTTTGGGCCTAGCTTAGGCCCACTATAGTGATTTTGTAACTTTGTAATTTGATTCATTCATCGGGCCTGTAATAATGTTGTAATAACAATTGGGGTATTAGTAAAATTGGGTAAATGGGTTTATTCTAACATTTGCATGAACGGGTAAAAATCCTGCCTATAGGTGTTTAATTTACTCAACATATTCTTCTCCTATGTGTTGTTAGATAACATGCCCATAGGACCTGAGTGTTTAATTTGTTTAACATATTCTGCTCCTATGTGCTTTATTAGATACCATGCCTATAGAAAATAAAGTGCCAATGACCAATCTTTCAATTTGCATAACTGCAGCATATTCATTAGATGTTTTGAGTATAGGGCTATGTTAGCTTATGTTCTACAAAATCTGTATTTAGAAATCATTCCTATAGGGTTTTACTTGGTTAATTCGTTGTTATACCGCCCACCTAGGAGACATGCCTATAAAAGCTAAGTATAAAAAATTAATTTCAGTCGTTAATCGTTAGAAATCCTGCCTATAGGGTAATACCACTCTCTTTTAAGTGTTAATATTGAACTTTCAAAACTGTTTCGTTGCCACTATTAGAAAGCATGCATATAGGATCAAACTGAGTGATTCTGAATATCTTCAATAGTTATCACTGCCAACTATCGTATAAATCACCTAGATATCATGTTTATCTATTTAATTTCTTATAATCTGTAATCAGCAGGCCGACTGTGTAGTCGCTTAGAAATTGTACCTAAAATGGCATCTTGCTCTGAAACTGCCTGCACGTTTGGATCGAGAATCACCTAGAAGCCATGACTATAGGATTTAAGACTCTATTAATTCTGAAATTGTCACCCGCCTAATTTGTTTGCGTGCATTTATTGTCTAAGTGTGGAGGCTAACTTGAGCCCTTAATTGCTTTTACATGAAGTCCAACTTATTTTGTATGTCGCCTAGTTTTATCATTTCTGAGCAGCCTAAGCTAAGTCTAGAAACCATCCAAAATAGAGGTCCAAACGCCTCCTGGGCCATAGGCATGGGACAGGTAGTGCACGCATACTAGAATCAACTAGTGCGCTTTAGGTAAAAATTTAAACATAGTAATCGGGTAGCAGGAGATGATATTCTGTGCCCGCTGAATAATACGAGTAACACCCCATCTCGAGGGATTTAGAAAAACACAACTAATATCGCTTTAATTTCTCAGAGCAACATGTATTTTGGCCAAATATATTTAGCTAAACAAAATGGCATTTATTTTTTAGGGAAGGGAATATAACCTAATTTAAACTATTTACATATGAAATAAGTATAAGTAAAGGACTTTTATTTTTCAGTTTTACATCAAATTAGACTCTATTTTACTCAGGAAAAATGTTTACTCAAAGAAAGATTTTAATGTTATTTATAAGATTATAGAGATGCATATAATAAAGTTGGATGATTTTAGCTTCAATTATTGATTTTGAAAATTTATTCTACTATTTCTTTATAGGAAAAAACAACTCTTAAAATTTGAATGATGGGAAGAAATTTACGTTTAAACAAAGAATTTTTAAGTGCACATATGTCCAACTAAATTATTTGCACAAATGTTAAACTATAGAATTGTTTATCCCCAAAATCGGATAACAATGGAATTTATACGCGGTTTTAAGGATATGTGATCTAGTTTGATACCAAGCGGAAAATCAGATTTAATATGGAAGAATATGTAGATAATTAAATGCAAACCCTGCAGATTGAACTTAAGCCTCGCAATGTTAACTTCCTTCGAATTTAGATGTGATCTTATTAAAGCCAGAATAATATGAATAAAGTTGGTAAAAATAGTACCTTGTTCTTTTAAGTATGTTACCCTCCCATGGATTACTCCATCCCCTTTATATATATGGGGAGATGAAACCTTTAAGACATTATTTTATAAGAAACTATGTAGACCGTTAGCTCCCTTTTTGACTTAATCCCGTAATTTTCGCCATAATGATTGATTAATGGCGAGAATCACGGATACTTGTCGTGTGAGTTGGCAAAGATTTTCTTTGAGGTCGTTAGAAGCGGGGTCGGTTATGCCCCCGATAAACTCGAGGGAAAATATGATGGTCTTATTCGAACTTCGATCCTCGAGCTCAGTTACATCTATTACTTCGATCTCTTACGTAGGTACCGAGCCTTGACCTATTATTCCAGATGCCTCGATCAAGCATAGAGCCTCGGTTCTACCTGTATACAATAATTTAAGTTAATACAAATCAAATTAAGAGGAAAAACATAATTGTGAAAGATTTAAAGAAAATACATAACCCTAGAAGCAATTATCAATTAACAAAACATGGTAGCGAATATTTATATTCCATAATAGAATCCCAAATGACCCCATCACTAGGGGTGGGCATAAAATCCAAAAAACCGAATTCCGAAGCGAACAGAATTAATTCGGTATTTCGGTTTCGGTTTGTTCGGTATTTTGGTATAATTCGGTATTAAATTTTCGGTATTTCGGTATAACGGTACGGTCCTCGGTATTAAGATTTTGATATTTTGGTATATCGAAATACCGAATTTATAAAGTATTCCATGTTCTTCCTAATTCCTAATTCCTTGTCCTATACTACCCTAGCCCAACCCAAACCTTTAAGTTTATTTCTATCCCAATAACTCAAGACTAAGCCCAAGTCCATTACTCTTTTAGTCTTTTCCCCTTATTTCTAAGGATTGGAATTAGAATTAGGTTTCTCAATAAGTGAAGAACAGATCGGCCGCGAGCTTGTGGCTGTGAGTCTACCACTGCGAGTGTTGCGACTGCGATAGAGACGGCATCACGGCAACTTAATGACCTCGGCGCCGACGACTCTCAAGTGTGACTGCTTGTTTCCTCATTTTTAACCTTCAATCTTCAACTCTTCAACATGTTCACAACTTCTTCATTCTTCATTATTCAATCTTCATTAAGTTAGTACGTTGAACAATTGACTCAAGGATAATATAGTAAGTACAGAAGTAACATTTTGGTGTCTAATTTATAGTTAAGTCGTGGAGACTTATGAGTAGTTGGACGCCATTTACAAAATATATTTTACCACTTGGCCTGGGCGAAATTAAGAGGGAAAGAACTAACTTATGTGTTATTTGCAACTTGTTATTCAGCTTTTCAGTAGTTTGGGTGTACACCAACAGATTTAAGGGACTATTTTATCGTAGCTATTGTAGTTTCTACTAGGTCTCTTTTCCTTAGGCATTGTGATACTAAACCCAGTTGTTTATTTACACTTGTTTATTTGTATGACATATGTATTTGGTTGAATTATCTTTAGATATGAAAAATAATGAAAGCACTACTACCATTGTTTGATCACTTTGACATATAGTTGCAGTGGTGAGTTTAATATTCTATTTGTTTGGTGATATACTTTTGTAGTTTTTTTCTTTTATCATTAAAAAATAATATTCTAATTTATGATTTTATCTTCTTTTTTTAGGTTCAAGTTCAATAATTCCCCGTGCTCCTAAAGTTGATTCGAGAGTCGAGACTATTTGTGTTATTTTGATTTTTGAGAATTTGTTAAACTTATTTAAGCTTAATGTGTTAGACACTTAGACGTGTGGCGTTATGGGCCAGTGTTCTTATCGTTTTACGTTGATGTTGTTGCTGGTTGCCTGCTTATTAGTTAAACTTATAACTTTATGTTTGGCATAATGGCAGTAACCAATAGGTTTGCAAACTTTGCATAATGTTGTTGCTGCTGTGAGCGCGTAACACTTTAGTTGTTATTACTTATTGGTATAAACTTGAATTTTCCTTTTAGTCAGAATCTTTCGTTTAATATTAGTATTAAATTAAGTCATTATCATTTTAATTTCCAAAGGAAAGACATTACGTATTAGTGGTGTTGAATGTTGATGCCTTTGGATTCCATTTCCTTTCAATAAGAAATGAAAGGAAAGATTTTCCTTAATTAGGAATGCACTGAAATTTTATTTTTACTTGCTAACGCTCTTAGCACTTAGCACTTAGCAGTACGTGACACATGAATATGTATCAAACCAAAACTGTACCATACCAAAATAAGAAATACCGAACTGTACCGAATTAATTTGGTATACACAATTGATAAACCGAAATACCGAATGCCCACCCCTACCCATCACCAGTGGCACGCAGGATTTTTCATAAGCGGTTCACTATTTCTAGCAATAAGCCTAACAGTCAAAATATATTTTGTGGAGCCAAGGGATTTCGAACCCAAGACCTCTTACATCAAACTAGAAGCTGTCAACCACTAGACAACTAAGTTATTTCGATGCAAGTTTCCGGGGGGATTCATCTTATAGTTTCTGGGTAGAAGTATTCTTCGCCCACGTTGTTATACATAGCTTAACCCCGGTAGAACATTTTTGCCTAGGGAGGTCCAACTCATAGTTCCGGTTAGAAGTACTCTTCACTCAGGATCTTTTATGTAGGTTAACTCAGGTAGAATCGTTTTGCCTAGGGGGATCTAGTTCTTCCTTCAAAACTTGCTTTTTGTAGAACCTTCTCGCCTAGTGGGATCAGCTCATATTTCGAGGTAGAAGTACTCTTCGTCCAGGCTTGCTTTTCGTAGTTTAACCCAGGTAGAACCTTTTCGCCAGGGGATTTCAGCACTTTTTCCGCAATACAGGGCGCCAACCCCTGGTTACATTTCCTTTTCAGTAATACAGGGCGCCAACCCCT